>JAJEJO010052236.1:0-12992 GCA_020662805.1 Glaucomys volans | reverse complement strand
AACAACATCTAGAAAATTGTCAGAACAAAGAATCTCAGACCTGCTAAATTAGAATCTGCATCTTCACAAGATGCAAGTAATTTACATGTACATGTACATGTACCCATATGTCTATCTCACATAGGCTGAGTATTGTGCTTACTACATATGATATATGATGCACTGTGTAATTGTGTTTTACATAGTTCCATTTCTCGAAAGACTTAGGCAATGGCAAATTACAGCTGGGTGGTAAAGATAGCAAAAAACAACTGTGAAAATTTCAGGAAGTTTCTCAGATGATTGTAAAACACAGCCATTATTTAAATATTAAATAATGCAAATTCAAAATTCAATGAATTATAATAGAAACAAAGATAACATAGCCAGAACCCACCACTTCCTAATTATTTTACATCTAGATATTCTCTGTATCTTGAAGTTAGTTAGGTCCACTGTAGCTGCCAGATGCAATGCTGTGTAACAATGACTGAATCTTTGCTACTCTGTGTTTAGGATATCTGGAACTACACAGGAATCAGCTGTAATGGTCATTTTTACACCCTGAAAATCAAGGTTTAATTTATTGTTTTGATTGTACGGATTTAAGAAAGTGATAGAGAAAATGATAATAATATAGATTAAACTCGAAATAGATTATAAAATATAAATTTGCATGTATATCTTTTTTAAGAGCCAGTTAAACATACACCAGCCCATCACTTGGTAAAGGAACTAGAAATAGAATTCTTCTACAATGAACAGAAACCTAGCCTAATTTTTATGTGGTAAAATTTTCATACATCTATTGAAACTAATCTGCCTTGTAGACTTTCATTGATTCATTTAGCCTGTGATTTGTTCTCTAAGTCTCTGTTGAGTTTTTGTATTAAAGAGGTTCTGATCCCACATATTTATAGGAAAATTACCCAATTTCTCTCATTCTGGAGCTCTCCAGTCTTGTTACTTTCACTTCAAAATGAAAATTTTATATTTCATAAGGTGTTTTGTTCTCCAGAATCAATATTGTCAAAGAATATTCTAAATGTGTAGCTTAATGAAACCCAGAGACAAGTGTTTTTCAGTTTCTCATTGGAAATCAGCTCAGAATTGCAAAAATATATCTATTTTTGAATTGGGAGATTTGAATTTTGAACAAAATATTGATTTACTCTCTAACTCTGTCTATTCAAGGACAAGGTAGTTGGATAGTATCTGAAAAAGTTCATTAAATCAGTTATATAACTTATTTGTGCAAATAGTAAGTCTCATATCTGAGTGTTTAACTAAAAAGTTTTTCAATCTAGATTTTTTGAGAATAATAACACAGAAAACTGCCAAAACATCATTCTTGTTTTTCAATTTTATGAAGAATTGCTTTTTACTTTACATTAATTGGAATTTCTACTCAAAATGTCAATCAAATGAAAGTCAGTCTCACTCATTCCTTGGTCTTTGGGTATGTTTCTAATATCATCACTATCATTAACTAATGTTGCCCTGAAAACTTCAAGTGCCACCAAATGGGGGTAGAACAGGAAGGAGAATAGACTTCGCTAGTGTTCTGTGTGGTTTGGTTTAGTTTAGTGCCAGTGTGAAACTTGACCGGTCAATAAAAATCCCTAAAGTATGGTCAATGTGGGTGAGTTTACATTCTGTATGGTGACATGTTACAAATGCAAGTAGTGAATGCGTTTGCTCATTTCACTTCTAACTCCATTTTTCCTATGTATTTTGCTACAGCTTTCTGTACTTCAAAAAATTTCTCCCATGAGCATGCATAAATTTTATATCAGAGGAAATGTGTTAATAAAGGTTTGTTCTAGACAATGTGAATATTGATCTACCTGGAACTAGACTATCATTCTAAGGACTCTGTTTTCTTTTAGAGGAAACTTTTCACAGTTGTGTGGATTCTCACACTCATATATGTATACAGAAAATAACAATATTCTGAAACAGGAAGTATTTTGAAAAACAAAGTGTAATGCTCTAGTTTGCTATTACTAGCAAGGAAAAAGATATTTCATCTAATTTCTTTCCAAAGAACTTTCACAGAAACATCCACATGCCCAAAATTTAAATTAAAAATATAATTACTATTTGGTTATAAATGTTTCTAAAAATGACAGACTTCCTAGGATTTTTAAATAGCCCTCATTGAAAATATCTTGATAATTTGTCCCTTTTCAACTACTCGGGGCTGTAATTAAGAGCATCAGTAGTGCGCCATGTTTGAAAATAGATTAATGTATTTAGGGATTATTTAATTTTGAAGACGTCTTGCCTCCACACCAAAAGGTCTCAGGCAGCAAAGCATTTGTGCACGTGCTCAGGGTCAACCAACCACAGCAGCTTTCCTTTACGGACAGTGAAGCCAGCAGAGTCCTTCCCTACTACCTTCTCCCAAGCCCCTCATCTAATCGAAAGCTGCTTACTCATTGGCATTTGAACATGCATAGGCAAGTATATCATAATGAGCTACACAGGAAATTAAAGAACAACCAAATGGGTGCCTGAATATTCAGAGGGTGAGACGTCAAATTTGGCTAATTTAGAAAAATGTCTTCATTTTAGTAGACAACATGAGTTTTAGGAACGGGTTCTTCAGACCAGCAGTGGAGGGTTCAGCTTCCAGCTCTCTTTTTCTAGATATGTGACTTTAGGCAAGTCTCTTTGTCACCTTTATGCTTAGTTAATGCATCAACATAACAAAGACAACAGTGCTGCCCTCAGAGAGTGGAAAGAACATCAAATAAGGTAATAGATAGCCAGGGCGGAGAGTACAGTAAACACTCATTCAGTGGGAGTTTTTGTCATTAGTTTTTAACTAAGACACAGGATTTTTAACCTCTGAGTTAAATTCTGTATGCTAACTTAACAGTATGTGATGTCAGGGGTAGTTTGGGGGTTGCTATGGTGCTGTATAGGCAGTCAGAGCCAGAGTCACACCTAGCCTTGCCATTTACTATGCTTACGTGTGAACAGTTTATCTCGGTCAGCTTACTTTGTGTAAAAACAAGGTTAGACCTGTTTCACATGAACCACATGTGGAGATTACATAAGGTAATGCCAACATACAACACTTCACCCAAGACTTGGAACCTAGTAAAGACTCACCACAAACGTTTGCCTGGATCACCTGCAGCTATGCATGGGGAGGCCAAGGAGGCTGTTTCCATTCATGTGTTACTGCATATCCAGTTTACTGACCCACCACACGTGTAGTAGGTGAAATCACTTTTAAAAGATAAAGAAATTACAATGCATCTCAATGTCTTCGTCTATGCAGAGGAAAAGAAACTTTGAAAGAAGATATATGTTTAAAATCTCAAACATTTTTCTTAACCCATGACCTTAATAATATCCAAGGATCAAGGTCACAAAAGGCAGGATTTCTAAACATACATTCCTATACCACATTAATAACAGCTCAGGCCCCATTTTCAAATGACAATCACATCATTTGGGGACAACCATGTTTACAACACATTCAGTAATACAGACAAGGTTTCTGGCAGACATTTTCTACACGGAGGCTGGCATCTGTTTAATTTCCACAAAAAACGGAGGTTGGTTTAATCCCTCTACATCAAATTGAAGGTCAGTTCTCAATGTTGCTTTAACTTAAACCGTGTGCGAATTTGTAAAGCTAAGGATGCATGCTAATAAGATGCATTTGGCATTGCCATCTAAAAATAAATATTTCATGAAAGATTCATGTAAGCTTGTACACATGTGGAATCTTAGATAATATGTTTTCATCGTCCTTATAGGTCAAAGCTATCATGCGTGCTTTGTTTTGCTTTGTGTTTTCACTATAGTCCTAAATAAAGAGCTGGCTATTAATCTTTTAGAATGCAGGTGAGGCCAGACAAAACCATGCCCTGTATTTTGTGGGAAATGGAGTTTGCTCAGGAGACATATGCTGCCCCCACTGCGCCCCACAGTAAGATGCTTTATTCCAACTGCTTCCAACCCACCAGAAATGCTGAGTGCACTTTTCCTCTAGTGTGGCACAGATTTTAGCAAGAGCAACAGAAATACAAAAGAGCCTGCACATGCATGCCAGACTGCACTTCTGTCCTGAAATTTGGAGTTTCAAATTGTGCAAATGAGTAGGTCAAAGTGAAACCTCATGGATTTTCCCTTTTATTTCTAGTAACTGGGGGAATGGTGCACGTGTCTTGGCAGGTAATGCAGGAACGAGCTGAAGGGAAGAAAAAAGGGAAGGGAAGGCAGGATTTTCCAGAATGATATTACAAGAGAAGAGTCACCACATCTGTTACATCAGGCGTACACACGCCTCTTTTATTAGACAGGTATATGTAGTCCAAGAGTAACTGAATTTGGATATTGCTGCTATTTTAATCTCTAAAATTGCCTCTTTTATCATACCTCTTTTTCTCAATGATTTTCTGTTGTCTAGGTCTAAGTTCATTCATGTATCATTCAATTCCACCCTTAATTTAAATGCCAATTCTTTCTAGAATATGTGGCCCACTTTGATCGACCCAGTGGTTTGAATGATTTGTTTTCTTCCTCTACTGGCTGTTTGTGTTGCTGCTTTATCTTTCCTTTCTCACTAGCTGCTCTTGTATTCTTGCATTCATTTTCCAAAGCTGTCATAGACAGTACTGTAAACTGGGAAACTTAAAATATAGAAAGTTTTTTTTCTGGAATTTCTGGAAGCTTGGAATCCAAAATCAAGGTGCCAATGGGACTATACTCTCTTTGAAGAACTTAGAGGGCAGTCTCTTCTCCTGCAACTGGCAATTCTTAACTTTCCTTGGCTTCTAGACACATTGCTCCAATCTCTGCCTATGTCTACATGTGGATGTTTGTCCACTGCATCTATACCTCTTTCTCTTAGAGAGACACTAGTCAGATTAGGGCCTGCCTAATCCACCATGACTTTTTCTTAATTTGGTTATATCTTCAGAGACTCCATTTCCAAACAAGGTCTTATTTATTCACAGATACCCAGGGGTCCTAACTGCAACATATCCTTAAGTGGGACACAACTGAACCCATGACATTTCCTTAAAAATGGTTTAGATACTTACTTCTCAATGCTCAGTATTCATCCAAACACTTTCAGAAACCTGTCCTCATTTGATTTCTTCAGTTCATCCTTTTTGAATCTTCATAACTGCAGGATACATTAGGGGACTAAATTTGGTTGCTTTTTCTATCCCCAAATCTCAGGGAACATGAAGTTGCAACTGGCATGTAGTAGGAGCTCAACTAGTACTTGTTTAATGGGCAATTGTATCCAACAAATGAACGAGTTTATGCTATATAGTTGTTATTTATTGCATATGGAATCATAGTGTTATTTTCGTTCTTTGAATTAATTACTCTGCTAAGAAAATGTAAAGGACACTATTTGAACCCTATTTTGTATTCCAGAGTCTCAGAGCCCAGCATGGAATTCTCACACGAATGGCAATTTGATAAATGCTTTGCTAATTGATTGGTCTAGAAAAAAAATGTGATTAAAAGGCAGCAAGATTTTGATAGTCTAATCAGAGGTATTTTTTAAAAGTGGAAGGCAACTTCAGGCAGGAAAAAAGGCTATTGAGGTTAAAGCAAACCCAAGAAGATTGGGTGATTAATTTTTGTTTGCACAAAATAATATTACTTCCAATATTATAAAACTTTCCATATATCTGTCTAATCAGAATTGTTTAGAGACCCATTTGGACATATCCTTCATATTTCAAGCTTTGATTTTTGAGGGTGGGTGGCTCTCTCCATTTTTATATTTAAGTGTGCAGTGAAGAGCATTTTCAACAGGAAAATCATTGGAACAGCTCCTGCAGCCTCCGTCTTAACCTGGCACAACTCCTAATCAGTTTCACGATGGGGAGCAGAGCCAGGCTCATACCTGGGGTTTTCAATATGATAAAGAAGGCTTGAAATTGGGAAATTAAAATATTTCCCATCTTCCTATTAATGTTTTCACTTAAGCAGTCCCTTATCATCCAAGTAGGTCCCAAATGATCATTTTTCTTAATCCTGAAGATAAAGTAACTAGAAAACCTAAGAGGGGGTCATGATACTCACAGGAAATCAGCAAAATAAAAGATTATACATTAAGTCCTATAAAATGAATAGAGAAATAGAGGTTTGTCAAAAGGGCATCAATCTTTTGCAAATATTTGAATGAAAAATATTTGGGGGATATGGTATCTTTTGAAGTAATAGTAAATGTGGTATATAGGTTATTTTTTTCAGTGTTGTATGATAGCACAGAAAAAGGGCAAGTCCCTCCATGTGCTGCAAAACACTCATGCCATTAAAGTGATTGGTTAAGGCCACCAGGACCACATTTGCAATGTAAATTAATAAACAACATGGTGCCATCAATTGTAGGTGAACCTTAATAAACCTGCTGATTGTTTCTTAAGAGTGTGGTTGTTTTATGCATAAAGAATTGCTGAATATTAGGGAACAGAGCATTTCACAAAAACCTCACAAAATCACAGAAGAAATTGAGTGTGAAAAGTACATTGTTGTTGAAAAAATAAGTTCCGATTTTTACACTCTAAAATGCATTGATAGGACTTTAGACATTTTTTCAGCAATGCTATAGAGTTGCTTTAGAATGTGTGTAGATCGAGAAAACACAGCAATATAAGTTCATGCTTGAGCCTGCCCTAAGCCATGTTACTCCAACAGGAATGTAGTTGCAAAGGTTGATGGATAATACAAAGGGGCTATCTGCATGAGGGTCTTGTTCATGGATGTGCACAACTTGCTTTCAGACAGAAATTCCAGGATGAAGGGCCCTTTTCTGCCACACATGAAGAAAATCAGGCCCAAAAGGTAAGCCCAACCCTTGCTTCACCCCCGTTTGTTCTTGATATTATGGGGAACCTGAGCATTTCACTGTTTTCCCAGATCAGCTCTTTTATGTACCCCAAATTGCAACTTTCATTCACTTTTACTACCCCAGAATTAGGTGTACATATTCATAATATTTGATAATAATTGGATAAAAGTCTCTCAATAGTTCATCATGTGTCAAATGTACAGCACAAATACTGCTATATGAAGTGCAGAGCATCAATAAGTAAGCCCAAGAGGGAAAAGAATATGCAAGACCAACAGAAATAAGGTCCCAGGCTCCCTGTCCATGCTCCCGCAATGAAGGTCACTTTCCTTTGAAAACCAGGGCACACCTGTGCCTCAGTCACTGCTCAAGTGATTACTGTCCTTTCGAAACATGGTGGATGGAATGGAATGGAAGCATATTGTTTGTTCTTGAACAGAAAACTGATGTCAATCTCTTCTCACAGCTTTTACACCATAAGACTCAGAAATTTCATGTTAATAATCATTTAACTTGTTCTTAATCCAAAAGATCTGGCAATGCTGGATCCAGAAGCCTCTGTCACAGGCAGGACCTGTGTGGGTTGAGGCCCCTTCAGAGCTCCTGTGCTGCCCAGGTAACTGAAGTCAGCACCCTTCTCTATTGGTTAATCACTGGGCCTCTGCCATCACTCATTCTTCCTTCCTGGCCCTTCAAGTTCTTATTCCCAGATCTAGAGAGAATTCTTCCTAGTTTCTCTCACCTTCTCCATACAACTTCTCACTTTGCTTTTCTCTAAAGTTTCATGAAGCCAATTCATGAAGAGATTCAATTCAAGAAGTTGTATGGTGGAAAGCAAGATGTTTTGGGGAGAGTGCCTTTGGGACCAACCCCTGTAGAAGGGATAGAGATAAAGCAAAGATGGGTAGACTTGTCATACAGTCCTTAGGACACCCTTGATTGACAACATGGGGCAGTTCTGAAGATACTTCATTAGTAGCTAATTATGACAATTAGTCATAATTGTCTCCCATTTAGCTTGTCCCAATCAGTCCTAGACCTTTGCTCCAATCAGTGTCTCACCGCTGACCCCATGAGCAACCATTGATAGGACAAGTCTTTCCTTGGTGGGGCTTTAGGCAGGATAGCTCCATGTACACCACATTTTGGGAGCTGGTTGACTGTCATTTTTCCCCAAATCCTCCCTTCTCATAGCTCATTTTAGAGCCACCCGCAGGCCTGGTCTTCCTGCACACTAGTTATATCATGCATCTCTCTAAGGATCCCAGGCCTCTGTTGCTCTAGAGTCTTCACGATGGACCCAGCTGCCCCTTCACACAGTAGAGCATTCACAAAAGAAATTCTCAGAAATTTCCTCTGTAGAGGATTCATAAAGTGCACACTGATCACAATCACAAGCCACCTAAACTGCTTTGTTTGTCCCATTTCTGCCTGCTGCTTTTCATCTTCTGACTGCTTTCAGGGTCTTCTGAAAATGACCTAGACAGGGATTTTCTGGGAAAGAATAAGATGGTGTACCCAAAAAGGAAAATCCAAATGATTTGATTGAATACATTTTGTCCATAAGGCACAATTTGTCCAAATGGCACAGTTGAATGTTGTTTGACAAAGCCCAGTTGTTGTTCCTGGTAACTTCAAAGTATTTGGGGGGCAAATTCATTTGCCCAAAAGTATTCTCTGTTATAAACAAAACTGAATAAGCCATTTTTAAAAGTAGGAGCAACTGGGAAAATGTAACAAATGATGCACAAATGAAACATGCTTCAAAAATAAATCAACTTTACAAATACGTGAAAATACATGATTGATTGATGGATGACCTATTCAATGTGACAGAATTATTTCTGAAAATTTGCGTGCCACTAAATAATATGCTGCAAAATAATTCCAAATGTCAGAGATGGAAGTGAGCCTGTTTTATCCCACACTGCAGCACTGTCAGCAGACCTGCCCAAGTCTTTTTCCCTGTGAAGGGCAAAATGAAGTCCAGGTCTGGTGAAGTGCAGGTGTGAGTCTGCCCTTAGAAATGGTAGATCAGAATTCACATACTAAAATGAATGGTGTGTGTGGATTATACCACTAGAGCAGGGAGTCAGCTACAGACTCAACTGGGGCATCCCTCTCTAGTTCACCAGTCTCCACCTGCTCATTTCTTACCTGGTCTACCTAACTGTGCAAGTTGCAGGTCTAGTCCTAATGGGTGATTTGTGTTTGAACCTCCTGCTACTAATCATGAGTAAGTAGGAAACAGATGATTATAACCATGAAAAAATTTATGTCACTAAGATTGCCTGGATACCTTGCCTATGATCTACATCCTTATTCCTTTATTTTACTTCATTTTATTTAAGAGACTGTGTCTCACTAAGTTGCCAAGACTTGCCTCTAACTTGTGATCCTCCTACCTTTGCTTCCTTCCTGACTTGCTGAGATTACAGGCATACTACTGTGTTGGTCTAAATCAATATTTTTAAATGTTCTTGGGTACATAGTCACATACTACTGAAATATAAAATGAATCATTTTTTAATTAAAGCTATTAGAGGGAACTCCAAGGGATATTTTGATGTCTGATCAGAATTCACAATTACTAAAAACACTTCCCTTGTCTGGCATTTTGATTATGTTCAGATTCAGGTCATTCACATTTGCAAAGTCAGGGATTTTGGTGTGGTTTATGGTGAATCACATTTCTTCAGTGCTGGCCTGGAAATGTATGATCTAATAAAATCCAGGAGATGAATAGCTGATGTGCTTCTTCTCTGACCCACATATAACATCATGCAAGTTACAAAGCCATTCATTGCAATGGGAGAATTGGAAATCAGAGTCTTCTAGTCTGGTGCATTTAGTCAGGAAAACAGATAAACCTTATCAAGATACCAAAAAAGGATGAAGTCAGGTATTGATGGAATGGCGAAGGCAGCAAAGGAAAGACTTGAAGAGCGCGCACAGTGAGAGTGAAAGAGGAAAAGAAAGGAGAGAAACGAATTTTCATTTCGTTCTTTAAATCAAAATTTCATCATTTTTTATGACTTCAACATTTGAAACCACCCCCCACCCAAAATTTAATAACAATCATGGGCCTTATATATTTATTTAGAGATTTACATAGAAATATAGGTAGAACAGCAAATCTATTGAACTAAACCCATAACCTAAACACACCTCTCTAAATATATACATAACAAATTTGCCCACAATATACATTTATACGTTCAAGTATATTTAAATATTTTATTTTGATATGATGTACATATAGACTTTAGGGAGAAAATCGCTTTCTAATTAAGATCAAGATTTTCTTGAAATTTACATTTCTAATTAATTAGTGTTGATGTTGAAACACCCATATTTAATTATACTGCAATCTGTGCCAGGAGAAAATACATGCTTTCACTCAATAATAGAGGAAAAGTATACAAATTACTTTCTCTCATTGTTCAACTCTTAACAATGATGCTGAACCTGAAAAAATTTAAGTCTACAGTAATGTTTATCATCAATATTTCAGAACCTAGTAAGTCTTTCATCAATAAGGTTTACTTAACATTAATTACTAAAGAAGAACATGACTTGTTAACTTTGGTAAATAAGCATTCTCCCATCTCGCATCCCTGGAGAATAATGGAATTATAGAAGTATCTTTGTAAGGTAGATGAATTCTTAGATTCCCTTCCTGCCCTATGATGGCCTCCAAATAAAAATATGGTAGAAGCTACAAAGCAAAAATCAGAACAGATAACACTGACCCATTGATGACAGATGAAGGTCTCAAGGACTTCCATCTCCATGAGCACAGAAGGAGACCAATTCAGCTTTCAAATTGACTCTGCCTGCCGGGCGTGGTGGCGCACGTCTGTAATTCCAGCATTTGGGAGGTCGAGGAAGGAGGATCGCGAGTTCAAAGCCAGCCTCAGCAACTTAGTGAGGCCATAAGCAACTCAGTGAGACCCTGTCTCTAAATAAAATACAAAATAGGGCTGGGGATGTGGCTCAGTAGTGGAGTACCCCTGAATTTAATCCTCAGTACCCGCCCGCCCCCCCCACCCCGGCAAAAAAATTGATTCTGCCTGCCCCTCCTCAAAGCTTTAGCCAAGAACAGAGTTTCCCTACTGATTCACCCTTTCTAGGTCTGCAGTCGATTCTTTCCTCTATAAAATGTTCATTTTTCTACACGGTGTTCAAATGCACTTTCCAAGGACTGATTGCACAATGACAAAGATTGCACAATGACAAAGATGTATGTGCATGATTGTGCATGATAGTAAAGGTGGTACTTCCAGTGCTACAAACTTATACGAAGAAATTTGAATATGTTCCCAAGTCCCTGGCAGAAGCTTTTGTGGGCCATAACCTAAGACCTTCCTCTGTAGAGCGAATGTGTCAGCAGTGGTCTGACACTCACTTAGGGGAAGCCATCACTGAGGGATAAGCAGAACTATTTGCATGATGAGAACAATTCTAACAGAGCTTACGAATAACTGCCACCATGCCTGTCTGCAAATTATCACTGATGTTTCTTTTGGGGAAAAAAAAAATCCTATCCATTTTATGGATAAACTAATCCCTCTCAGAGTCACCAGAATAGCTTTTGGTCACTCATTATCTATCTATCCCACAGAAGCTACATGTTCATTTGTTTCCTAAATGTCAATTTTAAATCTCAAAGATGACTAACATACAAAACCCTCTTACTCCTGTAATCTTACTCCAGAAAGAAGATAAGAAAGAACTGAATAAGCTTGCCCAGATAATTCCCTCCAAATGGACCAGAGTACCTACAAATGTTACACCAATTGATCTGTTCATCTATGGATTTCCAAAGCATAAATATGAGAGAAGACTTTACCTCTCAATCATGACTGATCATATGTTGTTCTTTCAAATGTATAGTACTCATTCAATTTATTTTTCAATATAGTAAAATAATAAAATCTCCTAGAATGCTCTTCTGTGAGAATCTGAGCTCAGAGTCCTGTTTCCCCACACAAGGTCCCATTACTTTTACTTGGCAACAGATAAATCTAAACCTTTGTTATCTTCTAACAAAATCAGAATTTTAAATAATCTTTCTAAGTGAAAGGATTAATGTTATACTAACATTGATTTGATTTTTCAAAAACTATACCGACATTGATTTTTCTGTAGATTCGGACCCGTATTTCAAAATCTTAAACAAAGCTAAAGAGAAAGACTTAATCAACATATATTTTATAAATGATCCCTTGGCTGAATCTCTTTTGTACTCTGAATATTATTTCTTGTCAGTGGAAATTAGTTCAGTTTTAATACCAAATCAGTCAAATAAAGAAATAAAAAAGAGAACTAAATTCCAACTGTTTACCCAAAAGTTCTAGGAAATGATTGCAAATTATTTCTGCCTGATCAAGCAATGTTGTTCTAAAAAACCTTGTATCTAAGCACTCTTGCCCTGTAGATGCATTTGCGCATCAAGTCTATTGTTTCCCTCTTGTGATGGCTAATACAGTAAAGCAAATGTTTTATTAGACACTGTTTTTCCTACCTGCCTGCCACATGACCTTTGGTTTTGATTATCATAATAATGAATTACATTTATCTCTGTATATTCACAAATATACTCTCGGGGCCAATAAAATGGCATATGGCATAATTGAGTCATCTGTTGGATCATAATTACTATTAGCTAAACACATTCAGCCTGGTAGAAATTGACATGAGTCTATCATGTTCTGTGGATTCAGAGGTTAAGATGTTGCTCTGTTCCCTGTTTTAGGTTTAATTACATTCAGTTTTTCCTACTATCTTTACAGCACTTACATCAGTGGTTTCTTTAGTTCTAGTGTTGCCATTTTTCTTTATTCTTTTCTTTATTTGATTCACAAAGACAACCACAATAATATCTAAAATGCTGGGATAAATTCAAAGTGACCTTTTTTGTTGTTTTATCAGTAAAGGAATGCTGAAGGACTGGTGACATCTACTTTTTAGTGATACTAGTGTATCCTGTAGTGAAAAACCTGGAATCCTTTTTAAAAGAATGTCAATAATTGCATGAAATACCATCCTGCCTTGGTTTCAGAACTGAGTGGAGACTACCCCTGGGCATATGACAGGGACAGTGGAGGAAGAGCAAAGGGTGACATTGCATTCACTCTGGAACAAGTGTTGGACTGGTGCCTGGCACATAACA
>JAJEJO010052235.1:64168-249275 GCA_020662805.1 Glaucomys volans | reverse complement strand
CCGCCCCCTCCTTCCTTCCTGATCATCATGTGAGCTGCTTCCTTCTGCCACACTCTTTCACCATGAAGTCTGCCTCACCTCCAGCCCTGAGGAATGGAGCCTGCTGTCTATAGATTGAGACCTCTGAAAATTTAAGCTCCTAAATAAACCTTTCCTCCTCTACAATTGTGCTGGTTGGGTCTTTAAGTCATAGCAATGAAAAACCTGACTAAAACAGTATACAAATAAGCAAAATATTTATAGTTGCCTCTGATAAGGAAGAGAAGATAGAGAAGGCTTTTAATATTTTTAACTTTAAATCAGTATATATTTCTATCACATCTGGCAATTGTCATGATTGGGTAAAAATTAAACTTTTAAACTGTTCAAAATTAACAGTAAATGACGGTGTCTTAAAGTGCCTTTTTAAAAGTTGTAGAAACTGATAATAAGGGTAAAGTATACATAAGAAAAGCTCGGGTTTATCTTCTATCAAAACTTGAAAACAATGGTTAAAAACACAAAATAAAGTACATATATATGACCTTTTAAAAAGTAATAAAATGTCATATAACAAAAATGACAGTTTCTGCAGTTTGTAGAAATCATACCCTTTACTTATTATTCCAATACCCAAAAGGATTCTTCTGTTTAAGAGAAAATGAAATTGGTATTTTATATTCTATTATGAAGAATAGATGCTTTTCATTTTATGCTTTTCATTTTATGAGTTTCTTCACACACAAAGTACTTTCATGCATGTTGGTTACTTAAGAGTGACAGGACAAACTATTATTTACACAAACCCTGAGCTATTCAGAAAGAGGATTTCCTATTAATATGCTGCTATGCCAACTCAGGGTAGAAACTGCCACAGTACTTGTAACTATATTTGTGGCTTTGTGGTTGCTTGATGATTGAAAACCTTCTGATTTATGGGCCTCTTAAAAGTAAAAAATTTGCCTCAATATCAAGTAGTCAACTGATATGTTTTTATAATGAAATCTTTTTAATGGAGGAAAATATTTTCTGGGTCCACAGAGACTTCATGGTCAAAACAAACATCAAATAGACAAGATTATCACTTGCTTTTTCCTTCTGTTCCTTCCACCCAAGGCTGGCCGAGGGCCTGAGGAACTGTGACCATCATAAAGAGAATGACTGTTTCTCTTAAGTAGTTTTAGGAACTGTATATCCAGGAAGCAAGTCATGAAAATTGAACTTCTATGTGATTCTTTTCTGTTCCTAATACAGCTTTTATTTCTGTAGTTTTTTTTTTTGGAGTGGGGACACTGTTCATTATTTGTGAACATACATGTTCAGGAAATCACAAAAATTTTAGAGGAGACTATTTTAAGTCATGAACCTATGATGTCATAGGTAAAAGAACACAAAAGAAAAATATTTCAAAATCAGCAGCAATAAGTCATTAACAGTTATCCGCCCTCCCCCAAAATTGGATAAATGGAAATCCATTCTCTAGGATTTAAAGATACTTTTCCAAAATTCCCCAAGATTAAACCCATTTCCCTGAAAGTCCTAAACTTAACCCATATATTTCTGAGCTAATTCTCCAAGATTTCACCAGGATACAGCCCATTATTCTCAGGTTGACTCCTAATATTGGTTGTTATCAAAAAATGCACCCCGCATTCCCCAATCTCCTCTGCTTCCAACATGCACTGCAGAGCAGTAAGTTCAGATCAGGAATTAAAATTTAAAATATACAAATAAAAATTAGCCATAACCAACCTTCATTTTGAAGGGACTTTTAAGAACTTCAGTACTATCTCATGTTTATATTATACCTTTATTGTCAATTTACCTGTGTGTGTCTGTGTGTGTTTTAATTGATCATGTGTGGGACCTTCTCATAAAACTTTAACTTTGTTACTTTTGCATTTGTCTTTCTAAATAAAATTTTTTTATTTTTTATTTTTTTAATTAATTTATTTTGATTTGTTGTACACAAATGGAGTACAGCTGTTGTTTCTTTGGTCGTACACGAAGTAGAGTCACACCATTTGTGTAATCATACACGTACATAGGGTAATGATGTTTGTCTCATTCTGTTATTATTCTTACCTCCCTCCCCAATCAATCCCGCCCCCCCTTTTTTCCCTATGCAATCCATCCTTCCTCCATTCTTGCTTCCCTTCTACCCCACATTATGTATCATCATCCATTTATCAGAGAGATCATTTGGCCTTTGGTTTTTTGGGATTGGTTAATCTCATTTAGCATGACAGTCTCCAACTTCATCCACTTACCTGCAACTGCCATAATTTTATTCTTTATGGCTGAGTAATATTCCATTGTGCATATCTACCACAGTTTTTTATCCATTCATCTATTGAAGGGCATCTAGGTTGGTTCCACAATCTAGCTATTGTGAATTGAGCAGCTATGAACATTGATGTGACTTCATCACTGTAGTAATCTGATTTTTCCTTTGGGTATAGACCAGGAGTGGGATAGCTGGGTCAAATGGTGGATCCATTCCAAGTTTTCTAAGGAATCTCCACACCACTTTTCAGAGTGGTTGCACCAATCTGTAACCCCACCAGCAATGTATGAGTGTACCTTTTTCCCTACATCCTCACCAACACCTGTTGTTGCCTGTATTCTTGATATAAAAGACATTCTAATTGGGATGAGATGAAGTCTTAAGGTGGTTTTGATTTGCGTTTCTCTTATTATAGGGGTGTTGAACCTTTTTTCATATATCTGTTGATTGCTTGTAGATGTTCTTCTGTAAAGTGTCTGTTCATTTCTTTGGCCCATTTATTGATTGGGTTATTTGTATTCTTGGTGTAAAGTTTTTTGAGTACTTTATAGATTCTGGAGATTAGTGCTCTATCTGAAGTGTGTGTGTGGCAAAGATTTCCTCCCACTCTGTAGGCTCTCTCCTCAGATTGCTGATTGTTTCCTTTACTGAGAAAAAGCTTTTTAGTTTGAATCTATCCCAATTATTGATTCCTGCTTTTATTTCTTGTGCTTTGGGAGTCATGTTAAGGAAGTCTGGTCCTAGGCAACATGATGAAGATTTGGACCTACTTTTTCTTCTATTAGGTGCAGGGTTTCTGGTCTGATTCCTAGGTTCTTGATCCATTTTGAGTTGAGTTTTGCACAGGGTAAGAGATATGGGTTTAGTTTCATTTTGCTGCATATGGGTTTCCAGGTTTCCCAGCACCATTTATTGAAGAGGCTATCTTTTCTCTGTTGCATGCTTTTGGCGCCTTTGTCTACTATGAGAAAACTGTATTTATGTGGGTTTGTCTCCATTTCCTCTCTTCTGTACCATTGATCTACCTGTCTATTTTGGTGCCAGTAGATTTTTATTACAATGGTGTTTCCAGGAAACATGGTTCAGAATACTTACCAGTTCCAAATATGTAGTACATAGTAGCAAATAGTCTCAGTTTTAAGACATTTTTTTTCTGAAATGAATGTATTCAGAAAAAGAAAATAATTAGAATTTAATACCAGCTACCATACTTAATATCCTCTTAATTGCCAAAGTAAAGAAAAGTAGGCATATTAACTGCAAAAGGAGAACCATTTCACAGAACTAAAACCATGACTAATGTATTTAGAAAGAAAACAAAGACTAGAGCTTCAGATTAAATTCTTTTCATTTCCATTGTATCCATGTACCATAAAATTGTGCTTAGGTAAGTAAAAGCATCTATCTACAGATAAAGCATATTAGCAGTAGAAACTAAATAGTACTTGAACTGTATTCGTTGAATTAGTTATAATCACTATTCTTGGAGTTGAAAAAGTGGTGCTATTGAATATTCTCACCAAATATTAAATGGGAAAAATTATTATGAAGAGAAGAATATGTTCTTCACCTTGGTTGATAACTCAGAACAACCTAGGGGGAATAGTCAATTCTTTTAAAAAAATTTTTAATTGATGAATCAAAATTGTATAGCGTTGTGGACAGCATGGTGTTTTGATACATGTATACACCATAGGATGATTAAGTCAAGTTAGGTAACATGCACTGCATCACATACTAAAGGTTTTTGTGGTGCAGAACTTAAAATCTCTTGGCAATTTTCAAGTATGCAATACATGGTTAATATCAATAGTCTGCACTACATTTCTGGAACTTATTCTTGCAATCTAACCAAAATTTCATATCTTTTGACCAATAGATAATGATGTTCAGGATCATATCTAATATGACTTTATAAAATTACATAATTTCACACTAGAAAAAAGTGATGACTCCTTGGGCTGGGGATATAGCTCAGTTGGTAGAGTGCTTGCCTTGCAAGCACAAGGCCCTGGGTTCAATCCCCAGCACTGCAAAAAAAAAAAAAAAAAAAAAAGTAATGACTCCTGATTCTATTTGACAGCTTATTTTGTTGTGTTTTGTTTTGTCTTTGAACAGCAATGTTTCTTAGATGCTATTAGAAGAAAAAAGTTCCTTTGCTGTTCACTGATCCCAGCATTCACAAAACACTGATTTGGGGACAGTGGAGGACTGGCAACAAGACCCCAATGACCAAACATGATTCCTGGATTAGAACAAACTGAAACAGTTTCAGATTACAAAGATTGATACTGAGTTGGTTCATTATGTTTCCAAAATAAAAAACATAATTATGTAATATTATGTAATATCAAGCTTATTAGGCAAGCTACTTTTTAGAAGGAGAGAGTTTTAAAAAGTAGCAAATGGGGTAAGAGAGTCCTAGCCATTACCTTCCCACTAACCTATAGCTGTGAGTACATTTTTGAGTAGAAATACAGAGAACTCAACAGGAGTTCTGAAGATAACAGACATGAATAAGAATAGGGGAAAAAAAGGAGTTGTAAGGAAAAAGTCAAAGAAAATGCAATTGTGGGAGAGAAAGCACAAGGGCAATTGAATTTAATACCCTTCAAGTATATTCAGAGGCTGTTCAATAAGAGCTGCTGACCAGCTGTTCGTAATCTTCCTTCAAATCATAAGCTGAAAGGGGTCAAATTGTAATTTAAGAGATTTAGATCAAGGAATAGATGAGGATGGCAGAGAAGGAACAAAGTGGTGATCCCAGAAAATATCTAAAGAGTTTGAATTCCTAAAAGTATGTGTTCATTTAATTTTTTTGCTCATAAAGGTAAGGTCACTTGTAAAAACCCATTATTTTTTTTTCACTCATTAATCATTTTCATGCTTTTTAAAATACTAAAAAAAAATTAAAACTTGCAAGATGATTAGAAACATCTCTATCACATGGATACCTTCAAAGCAAGAGGCAGAAGGATGTGGGTTATGCAATCAGACATCCCTAGATTTGAATCCTAGCTGTCTACCTGAGTGACTATGTGCTTAGTTCCTTTAATCTTTAGACTGCTTATTGCAAAGTAATTATTGAAATATGACAAATTGATCATTTGGAGGATAACAAAGATAATGTGTGTTAAGTGACTGGAATGCAGAAATGTTTAATTCATTTAATAGTGAATACTAGGAGGATGACCACACCTGCGACAGTGTAGTGGGTTCATTGTACTCTATTGTCTCATGACTTGATAACATCACAAAAATGTGTATATTAAAACAAATGGTAATTTTTAAACCAAGGCAGCCAAAATTTATGCAGAGTGATCATTTCACCTAACACTTTGCCAAACCTCATACTTGTTCACTTTATAAGTATCCTTACATGGTTAAAATAAGTGGTATAAAATTTCTCAAAATATTATTAGTACCTGAGGTCTGTGAGTGTTGCAACAATGAAAGGTGACACAAAGCATGGACTCCAGAAAGCAGGTGGCTCAGGAGAGACTAGCATCGGGACCGCAGTAGACTGAAAAGGAAGGAAGCAAGATCAAGAGAACAAAGTTTACTAGCCTCCTTTCAGAGGAGTAGCTGGCAAAGATTTTCTCCCGTTCTGTAGGCTTTTTCTTCACACCCTTAATTAATCACCAGAATACATAAAGAACTCAAAAAACTTCACACCTGAAACAAAACAAACCCAACAATAAATGGGCATGAACTAAAAAGACATGTTTTAAAAGAAGCAATGGCTAACAAATATATGAAAAATTTTTTTACATCTTTGGCCATCAGGGAAATGCAAATCAAAACTATGTCTTACTTCAGTTAGAATGGTAATCATCAAAAATACATGCTGGCAAGACTGTGGGGGAAAACTCATACATTGTTGATGGGACTGAAAATAAGTGCAACCAACGTGGAAAGCAGTATGGAGGTTCCTCAGAAGACTAGGAATGGACACACCATATGACCCATCTGTCCCACACCTTGTTATTTATCCAAAACAACTAATGTCAGCATACTATAGTGACACATGCTTACCAATGATTTTAGCAGCACAATTGAAAAGAGCCAAGTTATGGAATAAGCCTAGGTGTCCCTCAATAGATGATTAAATAAAGGAAATGTGGTGTATGTTTACAAGAGTTTCACTCAACCACAAAGTAGAATAAAATTGTTATTTGCTGGTAAATGGAGGAACTGGAGAAAATCTTGCTGAGTAAAATAAGCCATACTCAGAAAGTCAAGCATTGAATGCTTTTCTTATATGAGGAATCTAGAGAGAAATAAGGAATTTTTAAAAAATCAGGGGGTGGTGGAAATCTCATGAAAATAAAAAGGAGAACAGTGGAGTAGAGGAAGGGGAACAGGAGAGGAAGAAATGGGAAAGAGGAGGAATGATTGAATGAAATTATCCAAACTATGTCATATGCACATATGGATATCACAATTAAAAATAATCATAAATAGCAATACCTAATAAAATATTTGAAAGAACTTTTTAAAGAGTACACTGATAAGAGAAAGTAATTGTAGAGCTCATACAGCTCAAAGTGCCTGGGAAGATTAGAGCAGGAATAAAGGACAAAAGGTCAGCCAAACAGTTCACAACCAAAACACAAAAAGACAAGCCAAGGCAAACCACAGAAGCAGGGGCCCTTGGAGCACATCCTGGAACAGAAGAATGTATTGCTCCTTCGTTCAGCTGACTCGTTCTGCTCTTGTTCTGTGGCAGTGGTGCTTAAGTGACCCAGGTTTGGATGACCGCCACTGGAGAAATTAAAGTCTTTGATTGGGTGGCATATGGGAGCAGGACAGCTCTCTGGCAAGAGCACCTTCTTCATATAAAGTAATAATGAGTTTCTCAGGCCTTTGGGGTGGGTTGCTTGTGGTTTTGATTCATGAGATGTTGATATGGTGCTTTAATTTATTATTAATACTTTATTTTAACTTGTGGCTTGTAAATAGTGCCTTTACAATGACCACTTAAATCATGAAGCTGATCTCCATAAATAATTTATTATGGAAATAAGTGATTTCTAGAGGGGATTGCCTACTAGTAATCAACTTGACATAGGCAGCTTCTTTATCTGTCAGTCTGCTAAATTGAATGTGTTGTCTAATTATTATGAAGGTGTTAATGCAACTAGACTTCCTTTTCCTGACAAACACAGAAAAACATATGGTATGTTTTTCTATATTTACAATACAGTTCACACTTAAAATCAACTGTGCATTGATTTTTGTCATTAATTATGTAATTCACAGTAAACATTTATGTCAGAGAAACTCTTCTGAAAGTACCACAATAAGATTAGAGATGATTTGCTTTATGGTCATTCATGAAGATGAAGTATTTTATTCAAAGTAGTTTTTATACTTACCAATTATTTAAATTAATTACAATTCCCACTCAAATTGATCATATTCGTGGAATTAAGCTCCCTAGACCTTACAGCTACTTGTACTTCCATAGCATATGCATGTATATATTTCTATACTGTTTGTACCTAGAATTTTCTTCCACTTAAAAATTCTGATAAATTTATTTAAAATTATCTAGAATAGTAGCTCTCAGAGCAGTCCTGAAATCAGTAGCATCAGAATCATCTGGGAACTTGTTAGAAATAAAAAATTTAACACCCACTCCAGACCTACAGGATCAGAATTTTGCAGAGTGGTGCCCAGCTATTTGTGTTTCAACATGCTTGCCAGGTGAATCTGATACATACCAAAGCTTGAGAACCACTGATACAGTGGATCAGTTAGTTGCTTTACTTATGTTTCTTATGTGATTAGTTCATTTATTTAATGAACATAAATTAATATAATCTATGTGACTTATTAGACACTATGAAGGGTACCCAAGAGATTAGTTATATTGTTCCTCTTCAAGAAGCAGTCTGAGATGCTAGCTCACAAATTCATGGTTAAATAATATTACAAGCTTAACATTTGCCCCGATGTTATGTATGATGAATTACCAAGTTAGAAACATGGTACACTGCTGCCATCATACTGCAGTATCCATGGTCAGAAAGACCATTCAAATCCCAGTTCAGCCACTAATAGGTGCCTACCTCAGGGGATTGTGAGGCTAAGGAGCTAGAACAGTGCCTGACATGTGACAGAGGCAAGTGTGCCCTATTATTGTTTTAATATTAAGTTCCATGGCAATTCAAAAATTTTCTTGTTTATTTTGTTTTTTAGCAGAAGAAATTGGGATGACTTACAGAAAGTACATAATTGTTTCTAGAACTTGAAGTGAGAGCTTATCTTGGTAGATAGGTAGCAAAGGAGAGGAATGCAGACTTTCCACATGGTCTCCCTCAAGTCACTCGTAAACCATTGCTTTACCTGGCTGATTTCTAAGGCAGCCTTGGGCCTCACAGATGGTGGAAGCAACCTGCCTGTTCTAGTGGAGATAACCCACATGCCCTGGATCATCCCATTCTTGCCTTCCACTGCTATGTGTCAAACCCACATCTACTGTAAGCCTCAAAGTTTGCTTTAATATAATCACCTCACCACATCTACCTATATATTCCAAATGCCTCTAAATTTTCAATGTATCAAATAAAAACTATCTTTCCACACCTTCAGATCTACTCTCCTAGTGTTCTATACCTCAGCAAACTCTGCTACTTCCATTGGCTCAACAAGTCACCTACCAATGTGTGGCATTATGCTAAGTCCTGCTCATTTGTCTCCTTGGAATTGGAAATTCAAACTGTTCATTTACCAGGTAAAACCTTCCACAGTCCCCTCTTTCCTTAGAGAATAGTCACTAATCAAGAGGTGACATAAGCCCTGAGACTCATTCATCCTGTTCTTTCCATTCTCATAAACCCCCACTTCCTCCTATATGCCTTTTTCTCCAAACAAACCAAACTACTACTTTTCTTGCTTCGGGTACTCAAAAAACCCAATTGTCCATGCTATTCTCCCCCTCCCTAATTCTTTAAGACCTGATTATCACTGGATCTCTTCCTCTATGAGGTTCTGTGCTTTTCTCCTTTCAGTCAGAGGAACACAGTGCCCTCCACCACAGACCACCAGGAACACACCCATCACTGAACAGGTCAGGCCTATTATGCTTTGTGACAAGGGATGAAACGAACCATGGGAAACCATGGGGTTTTTGGTGGGAGCATGTTTGGACTATGATTGGGTAATTTGGGGGAGGGTCTGAAAAGGTAAGGCTTTTTTTAAAATTAGATGGTGTCAGAAAACAGGATCCACTCTAAGATTGGGTTTCTCCATAAATCATATCTGAGGAAGGCATACCAGAGAAGACAAAGCTGCAACTGGGAAAGCAGCAGCAGTGGCTCACGGGTTGAGGGCAAAGGAAGCTGTGGCTTTTTTCTGTGTTCAGACAGAAGTACGAAGTGGCCTTGTTTGGCTTCACTCTATCATGATCTTAGAGGGAACTTGTCTGAGCTGGATATTCTGTGAGAACGTTTGTTTGGTAGGAGAACATGGAGCTTACCTGGAGTCAGCATCCAGGGTCAGGAGCTGGATTTTTTTTCTTTTCTCAAAAATGATACACTACATTCTTCCAAAAGTACTTCCAATGCCTCTATTAAATCAACTATTGCATCATACTTAAAGCAAATCAATACATGACATATTGTATTCAATAAAGATTTGATAAATGAATGAAGAGTTGTTGAAATCATCTATCAGAGATTTTTAGGATAAAACAGTTCCCTCCTATTACTCATTAAAAATCATAATCCTAAGACTTTGAGAAACAAATTCTCTCCTTACAAAGGAGATATTAGGGATTCATGGTGTTTGGCCTTAGAAAGAAATACAACTGAATGAAGAAAACAAGGGCAAAATGTAAAGAATGAAAGAAGATTTGAAAGGTAAGGATGAGTTTAATATTTATCAATTACATAGCAACAATTTAACCAAATGCATTTGTCACTTTTGCTCATATTCTGTGGGAAATGGAACCATATCAATAAACTCACCACCCGTTACCATTTTGTCAATATGGAGTTCAAAAGTGACTTAAAAAAATGCAGTGCATAAACACATATACATCTTACATAGGTTAGATATGAATCTCCCCACTGAGAATATTATTTTCTAATGAATACTATATATGTCCTGAAATAATCATTCTTTTCTTTCTTCTCTATCCTGTGCTATATCTTCAATTATTATTTTGTATTATTATTATTATTTCAGCTATTTGCATTTATCAGACCCACTTTTTAAAAATTCATTGAGAGAGCACTGTTTTTTCCAACACAGTTTTTCCTTTTTAAATACTGCTCTTAGTAAAACTTTAAAGGAGGATGGTAATATTTACTACTATGAACAAATTTCAATGTCAAGAAAACTCATCAGTTTAAAAACCTGGAAACCAACTGCACTTTAGTTATTCATCAAATTTTTCTGATTTTAGATTTCAAGATCATCATAGTTTGAGGTTTAGGCATAAAGTTTCCTTTTCGTAATATTTTGCACACATCAATTGTAAGGAAATAGTCAATCAAGGGCATGTAGAAAGAGATTTCATATAATATAAATCCTAAAAATTAAAAAGTGCCAAAATTCCAACAGAGAAATGTTTACATATATGACATTCAAGAGCACATTATTATTATAAAAGTCTCATGTTCATAAAAATGCATAGTATCATGGTCAAAGGTTCATGTTACATGGAGGAAGTAAAATACACTAAGATAAAAGGTAGAGAAGCCCAACTGTGAGTGTAGATAACTGTGTATGGAGAGGGAGGGACTGATTAAAATTAAAATGTGCACAGTGTTTCTCTGGATAGAGACGTAGATTATTTCCACATTTTTCTTGATATATCTTTGTGCATATGTGTGTAAATATAAATATTCTACCTTGAACATGTTATTTTGGTACTCAGAAAATACTTAGATGTCTCTTTAAGACTCATTTATGTACTTTATTATTATTCATGCAAAGTCTGTAATTTTGATCTATTCTCTCATGTTCTTTAAAGGTATAAATTGAAAGTCATCTAATCCAGTTTCAAGTGCATTTTACATAGATGGTTCTAATAAAAGTGTCATTGTTTGCTCTTGGAACATTAACATAAGATTTAAGTGTTTGTTTTACTTTTTATGCTATTAAGAAAATCTATGATATTAAAATGCTCTGTGACAAGAGATCATGAAATTTTATTGATAGAATAGATCTTAGAATCCATCTAATTTGACCCCTTCATTTTATAGAGAGTTGAGACATGAGGTTCAAAGATCTTAAGTGGTTTCCCTGAGGTTATGTGGTTTTTCCTATGAAACTGTGGGTCAGGTACACTATTTGGTGCTATCTCCATACCATACTGCGTTTGATTATAGTTGAATCATTTTCCACACAACTAGCCATACACACAGTTACCAAGGACATAAAGGTTGTTGTGAGTTCCAGTCCTTCACGATGACCCTTAACTACCTTATGTTGTTTTCCCTTTAGACTTTGACAAAGCCCATGCCAGCTGATCTGTTTTCCTCCCCAACCCCCTTAATACTTTTCCTCCTGTGAAATGACTGTCAGTAGGAAAAAAACTAATCATTTATTAGCCCATGTTTTGGAATTTTGCCAAGTTTGGTCTTTTTAGTTTAAACCAGCATGTTCAGGGTTGTATTCACCAGGCCCACACAGAAATACAATCAATAAAATATATTTATTAGTTAAGGAAAAAGGTAATAATAATAAAAAAAGGAATATTTACAAAATGCACCCTGGCCAATCAGCACTGAAAAATAGCATCACAGTCACTACCACAATAATCAGCACTGGAGAAAACATCACAGGCAATGCAGCAATTCTCACTGAAGCAATCAGAAATCCACCACTCTTACCCAGTCCTCCCTTTTTACAGTTTTTTAAGTGGACATACGAGTCACTGCCTGGCGTTATGTAACCAGCACCATATATTATTATGAAACTTGAGTTCCTGGATCTGGCTAGGAGCCGAGCTCCCAAGGATATTGTTGTTGTGTTCTGTTCCATTTGAGCTCAAAAAATGTCCCAGAATGCTCATGGGACTCCAAACAATGTTATATTTCTCATTTGTCCACTCCTTCTGTTATGTCTACCAAACATTCTGACCTTAAGCAGCTCACCATCAAAAACCATAAACAAAGCTATTAGGAATTTTCCATACAGCCCATTAACATGTTATTTCTCTCAGATCATATGCTGCTTTAATATAGTCAGATTATCATTTAAGATTGTTGATAATGGAAAAATTTCAGATAAGGCACAAGGATAAGAAAATTAATTTTTAAAAGAAAATTTTTTTCTCATTCACTCATTCCTAGTGACTTCCAACTTATATAGTTAGTCTTTTTCTGATATAATCACTACCTAATATGCCATGTGCCCAAAGACCAGTAAACCTTAGAGCCTTCTGGATCAGCATTGAAGCTATTAACTGACTCTTCCATTTCTTAGTTAAATTAAAGGACATACTTTTTATTCTTTTAGCAACTCCTTATTGAGTGCCAATTATGTGTCTGCATCTGCCAAAAAGTTAAAAATAGATGGTGGCAACTAGCCTAGGATCTGATTTCCTTAACAACCTCCTAAAGCACAAGAAGTTACATCAAGAATCAATAAATGGGATGGATTCAAACTGAAAAGCTTCTTCTTAGCAAAAGAAACAATAAATAATGTGAAGAGAGAGCTTACAGATTGGGAGAAAATCTTACCACATGTACCTCAGATAAAGCATTAATCTCTAGGATACATAAAGAACCCAAAAAACTTGATACCAAAAAACCTCAATAAATGGGCTTAGGAACTGAACAGGCACTTCACTGAAGAAAATATACAATCCATCAACAAATACATGAAAAAATGTTCAACATCTCTAGCAATTAGAGAAATGCAAATCAAAACTACTCTAAGATTTCATCTCACTGCAATCAGAATTGAAATTATCAAGAATACAAGCAACAATAAATGTTGGTGAGGACGTGGGGGAAAAGGTACACTCATACATTGCTGGTAGAAATACAAAATGGTGCAACCATTATGGAAAGCAGTGTGGAGATTCCTCAGAAAAGTTGGAATGGACCCACCATTTGACCCAGTTATCCCACCCCTCAGTTTATACCCAAAGGACGTAAAATCAGCATACTACAGTGATACAGTCACATCAATGTTTATAGCATCTCAACTCACAATAGCTAAACTATGGAACCAACCTAGGTGCCCTTCAACAGATGAATGGATAAAGACAATGTGGTGTGTGTGTATATAAATATATTATGGAATATTACTCAGCTTTAAAGAAGAATGAAATTATGGCATTTGCTGGTAAATGGATGGAGATAGAAAATATCATGCTGAGTGAAATAAACCAAACCCCCAAAACCAAAGGCTGAATATTTTCTCTGATATGCAGATGCTAATTCTCAATAAGAGGGCAGGTGGGGAAGAATAGAGTTACTTTAGGTAGAGGGGAGTGAAGGGAGGGGAAGGAGCGTGGGGGTAGGGATGATAGTAGAGTGAAACAGACATTATTACCTCATGTACATATATGACTGCATGACCGATGTGATCCTACAATATGTATAACCAGAAAAATGAGAAATTATACTCCATTTATGTATGCTCTATCAAAATGTATAAAGGTACTGTCATGGACAACTAATTAGAACAAATTTTAAAATTAAAAAAAAATAGAGGAGTGAGCAAAATCAACAAAGTTCAACTAAAATATATTTTAAGAACTATGGCAATGGCTCAGAACATTCTTTTCAAACAAATTTTTGGGAGGCATATGTAGAAGTACATTCTCTCTCTACAACTGGAGCCCAGAATCTCATTCTTTGCTGATTATAAACACTGATTTGTAGCCATTACCGTTTAGATAATAGATAAATCACAACTGTAGAAATAACTCTCAAGCATTGCTTTCCTTCATGGCTCTTGTTATACTCTCTGGGATAGTAACTGATATCAAAAATAGTAACTTTCAATCCATGAGCATATTACAATGGCTATATTTGCATGCCATTGCGTAGTAGGATGGTTTGTTGTGCAGTGACATATAACTGAAAACAATGTATGTTTTTTAAAAGCATTAGATAAATTGAAACATATTTCAGGAGAGCTTTTAAATGTTGACATTTTTAGTTTTGGTATCAATTATTGAGATTGAAATAAGTAAATAAATATAATTGCCTTGGTTTCTTCCTATTGCTTGGCACATCTGTGTTTTCAGTGCTCTTTATAGAGTGATATATTTTGTTTACCAAATAAAACACATAGTACCTTTCTTAGGTATAACGAGCTGAAGCTAATCTGAAAATGCATTTGATTCAGGTTTTTCCCCTTCTGTGCTGACTCTTTGTAGGTTACAGGAAGATCCAAATTCTGTGTTGATTTATTCCAGCGTTAATTACTCTGTTCCATGATCCTCTTTTTTTCTTTTTGCTAATTTGGTAGTATGGGAAAACACATGTGGGCTTTTATGGATGGCCCATTGGAGAAAGGAGCAAGTCAAAAAGTTCTGGGTGTGAAGGTGTATGCGGTATCATGTCAGACACAGGCAGTAGGACATTCCTGAAAGAAAGTGTGTATAAGCCACACAAGTTATAAATTATTTTTCAGCTTTTTATTTTTTCTGTGTTTAGTTCCATTCAAGTTTTATGTTCAAAAATAAATCACAGTCATATAAATAGCAATGTTCATAGGGAGCAGATACTACACATCCAATTTCTAATCCAAGGGGATTAATAAAATTAGCTTTTAATTCCAAGGATTTTAAATAGATACTTACTTAATTGGATCCTGTAGACAGTAATGGAAACCATATCCATAACCCATTATTCTTCCTCCTTTCCAATCCTCAGTACCAATTTAGGATCTTCTGAAGATCTGTGGCTCTTCTCTCCTGCTTAGGTCTAGAAGAACCTGAAGAGGGTAGGAAAGATTCATCTAAGACATTCATGTTGCCACTTTCAAGTCCCCATTTAACTCTCTTGAACTTTAAGAAGTCAAGAAGTCAAGTCAATTTATATGGCATTGTCTGAACAAATAAATCCACAATCAGCCGCAACAGTCTGGCTTGTGATCATGAGCTCATTTTCTGTTGGACATTTTCTGCATTTTCTCTGTGGAAAGAGTGCTTGGGTTATATTGCCCAGGAGTGCATCTGTTATGAGCTCTATGTATCTTAATATAGCCAAAAAAAAAAAAAAAGACTTTCCCATGTTTTACAATTAATAGTTATTGATGAGAGCAGGGTAATTTTGTGTTCCTAAAATAATGCTCATGTGGCATGGATTTTATTTTCCTTATTTCCAAGAAAAAATAATCCCAGCAGGATTTTTTATAAAAATATGTCTCCACCACAAAGAAGCCATCAACTGGTACAGATTTACTCAGGCTGTATTAACATAGGCTCCTGTTCATTTCAGTGGTGCCAATGCCTTCAAATTTCATCTAGTTGTATCATAGAGAATGAAACAAAACTTTGTCACAGGACCTAGAACATTAGAAAAATAAGAAAATGTCAGGAAGAATAAGGAGTGAGGAGCATAGGAAAAATTATCTTCTAGTTGTAGAGTAGTCTTAAGTTTAAAAAATTGTTTTACTCTTCTGTCAAATATAAACAATAGATCAAGGTCTCTTTTCCAATTTCCTTATGAACTAGAAGCTAGTAGTTGAGAGCTGTAATTCAGATTCAGTATACAATTGCATGTTTATTCTCACCAAAACTATAAATAGATATATTCATCAGAGAAAGAAATAGCATTCTATTTAATTTATATCTTCCATCACTAAAACAAAAGTTTTACATGCTGAAGAAAGGTCTTTAATAAGGATTGAAGAAAATAAAGAGTGTATTATAACAACATTATGAATATTGCTAACTATGTAGCAAATGGCTTGCCTAATTTTGCTTAGTGTATGACATGATTTATGGCTGTTGAGTGTTTGGCAGAAAGAATGAAATGTTTGCATTTTTATTGCACCATTAAATGTCTCTGCCATGAAATATATGGAGAGTAGGAAAGCATGCTGCATGGAGAGGAGTCACATTACAGTGTGTTATCCCTCATTGAGTCATGCAAATCTGACTATATTTCATGCACTCGTTTCTTAAGTTTATGACCTATTCAACTTTTTGAGGTTTTGTCCACAATAGATAGTAATTCACAGCTACATGAAAGAAAACTCATACTATTTATTGCTAATGTTTTTGGTAGCAACCAGCATACATTTGAACCCTGAAATTGGATGCTTAACCTACTGATTAAATATTGACCATATTTAACCAGTGCAAAAATAAATGCTTCTTGAAATGTTTACTTCAGTAGAAGCTTGTTTTTTTTCCACAGTGACTTTAGAGACTTCAAAACATTCTCAGCATTGGTTAAAAGACTTATAAACAAAATAAATACTATGCAAGAATCAACCAGTGGTCACTTAGTGTATCAGATATTAATCATTTATTTTTAGTGATATTGAAAAATCAAATGATCATAATAAATACTTAGAATGACATGGATATTTTATTAAAATAATGGTTCAAAATATGTGCTGCTATAACTATTTTGAAAATAAAATGGAATTAAGCTAAATTAGTATTAACTGGCAGTGGATTTGGGGTGAGAGAAATTCTATCTGTGGTCTCATTTATTTATTCTTTTGTCATTGAAATAGAAAGGAGATAAGGAAAGAAGGAAGAGGGGGAAGTAAAGGAGGAAAGTAGAAAGAAGGGAAGGGAAGCAAATGCAGTGACCAGATAGTTCAACTTACTTACCAGATAGTTCAATCCCTTCAGTGTTTGTTTTTATTTTATATGAAAATCCCTTATTTTCCCCTAAGGCTTTAGATCCCTTAGTACTTTTCATGTTGAGAACCAATTTCATACTATTTGCTGTTTGTTTGGTAATTTATCAGTGATCGGTGTACGTAGGAGGATTATATGTTCTGGGAAACTAAATTATACAACTGTTATGTTTTCAGAATGTGATAGGTACTGGAGTCCCTAAAACATTCCCTTCCGATGCTTCAATAGCTCTAGTCCCTATCTGCCACTCTGTAGTGGAAGCACTAATGATGTTATGATTGGAAACTGTGGCTACCATGATGGTATAATCATTGCAGAATCTGTCTCTTCCTTCTGTTTTGTTCAGTAAGTGCTGCTTCCTTCTGGTTCATTCACTAAATACTGAAAAGAATGGGCAAAACAAGATTTCCTTCATTCTTTACCTGAGAGTAAATGTTTCAGATGCTAAATTCATAATTGTAATCCAACATGAATTGTCACTGTTCTATTAATTTTTCAATTATTGACTAACATCATTTCAGTGCCCTAATGCCTGAAAACAGGACAGACTATGAATCAGAATAACAGCTCTGCCTGAAAAAAAAGCCATATGGAAATCTCACCCCTCAGGTGACATTCGGTACAAAGAGCAGCCAAGTACCTCCAAGTCTGTTGGGATATAATTATCTCATAATAACTATTTTCCCAACAGCACTGCATCACAATCAGGCCATTAAATGTGTTTTTGTGTCTCAGGAAAAGAAGACCGAGTAAGCAATTTGGAATATTATAAAACAGGCTCAGTTGAGCAGTTTAATTTGCATGGATTATTTTCATCCTCTAAATGTTTCATTGACCAATGAGAGTTCTTAGACACCTTAGTTCAGAGAGCTTTATAATTTTATATGTACACATTTACATAAATTGGGATCAAAAGTGGCTCAAAATATAATAAAAGCAAAAGAACTATTAAAATGTTAGCTGCTATAAATAATATGTTTTTACAACATTTAAGATACTTTATTCTACTGTATCTAGCATCTCACAATCATTTTGCTAGCAGAAAAGTGCCAAATAAGTCAGAAGAGAACTATCCTATAATTATTTCTGTGTGAATGTTTGTAAAAGATTGTATTATAATTAAACTGTGTAGTAGCAAATTCATTGTACTATTTATAATATGAATATAAACTTTATACAATTGTCAGATCGGTTTGAGCTAAATCAAGTAAATTCTATAGTTCCTACATCATTTTAGAAGAAAGCAAAGTTTTAAACTTATTTTTAATCCATATAACAAGCATTTGTTGAGTTCTGGCATTACAGTGAGCCCCTATAGATGTAAAGATGAATAAGACTTTGCATTTTCCCTTAAGGAGCTTATGGTGCAGTGTCAGGTATTGGTTCTATATTATTATGTTTCATAAGAGACAACACAGAGGTTAGAAAAGCCCTAAGGAGGAATCCATAGCCTAGTGCAGGAGTTGAGAAGTAATTTTTAGAGGGAGATTGATACTTAAGACTCACCTTTAAAGGATGGGAAAGAGTTGTCCAAAAATGGGAAGCATATTCCAAAAGTGAATGGATAGCTGAACACATATCAGGTTTATTAATGTATAACTTATAAATGGTTAAATCTATTCATTTTAAGTATTAAGTTCCTTGAATTTAGACAAAGTTATTCAGTTATGTATTACCCAATAAAAGTATGAAATGTTACCATCACCCCTAAAAATTTACTTATTCCCTTTATAGTCAATCTCCTGTCCCACTTATTCCTTGGTAATCACTGATTAGTTTTCCATTCCTATGAAGATGCCTTTTCCTGAATATCACATTAATGGAATATACACAATGTAGTCTTGGATCTGTCTTCTTTAACTTAGCATAATGCATCCAAGATTCATTCATGCTGCTGCACATATCAATAAGCAGTTATTCCTTTTATGGATGAGTAATATTCTATTGTATGAATATAAATTTCTTACTAATTCATTCCCCAATTGATGAACATTTGGGTCATTTCCAGTTTGGAAGATTCTGAATGAAGTGGCTGTAACTGTTTATAGACAGACTTTTGTGTGGATATATGTTGATTTCACTTCTCTTGGGTACTTATCTAGGAGTGAGATTGCTAGATCATGTGTGTAATATTTTGATGTAGCTGGCAAAAGTGTGAAACAACATAAGCTACTCACAATCTGTCATTCCTGCAGCATGAGTAGGTATGAAAAAGGGGAAAAGCATAGAATGGGCAAGATTATATTTCTCAACAATTTCTATTTCATATTAAGATGCTCAGATTGAATCCCTGAGGCAAGCGTATGGGGAGAGGGGAGTTAAAATGAAGTTAAATATGAAAGGATGACATTTCCATTTTATCTGGGACATCAATGTAGAGCCTGTACTACCGGAAGATGCACTAGGATAGAGATTAGGATGGAGTTAAAAAGAACAGCATACGATTCTATTATTAATTCAGGATCCTACAATAATACCTATGCCTGGTGGTTTCCCATTTGAAAACAAAACTGTGCTGCATACTCAGACTTCCAGTGTCACAGTTGAAGACAACTTTGCATGTGGAAAACATGTTTTCTGTGAACACTTTCAGAAACTAAGTAGCTCACTCTCCAGGTTTAGGCTAAGTAGATTTCACTACAGATAAGAGACCATTATGTGGGACTAAGCAGGTGTTTTCCTAAGGCTGCCAAGTGCTAGTAGGGAGACGTGGCAACTAATTCACCAATAACCTCATGAAGTAGTGCCCTTATAATCTGTATATGCTATCACAGAAAGAGGAGAGGGTTTGCAATCAGCAGACTATGTGCATACCAAAGCTGCTACTTATTACTATGATAATCTTTTTATTACTATGATAATCATATGGCTATGAAAATCTATGATAAGTTGCTTAAACTCTGTGAACTTAAATTCCTTGTCTGTGAAATGGAAATCACGGTATCTACCTCATATGAATTTTAGAAAGATTGAATGAAAACATAAAATGTTCCTAGAATATTGCTTGAAGTCAGTGATGTTTCCTTGCTAGAGATTTCTCACATCTTTCACTAGATAAACACAATGAAGGGCTAATTGTTAAGGTGAAAATAAAATTTAGGTGATTAATTACAATTCAAAGAAAAAATAAACAAATTCCAAAGATTGATAATGGGCATATAGCATTATGTTTTTTTAAAATCAGTTTTAAAGTTGAATAAATGGGAAACTTTCTCTTGAGATTCTTTCATCTGTTTGTAATGAGGATTAAATAATATACATGAATCATGTAGACCACAGACATGTTTTCTTTCCTAGTTTCTTTTCTCATGATATATGATAAAATGTTTCCATTACAATTAATAATGTAATTCATACATTTACCCTGGCAAATAAAATTTTTGGTAAAGAAAAGTTTAAGATATTTGAAGAACTACTAACTCTTAGGAAGAATAATCATGTCTATGCTTTTTCCAAGACCAGACTATACTATTAAATAGATGTTGTGAAGACAGTTTTGGGATAAAGATAAGATGGGCCTACTTATTAGACTTGTCCAGTGAAAGAGACTAGTTTTCATTATGCTGAATCTCTAAAACCTTCTGTCAGGAGAGATTTAAAGTAGATTACATTACAAGAAGAGGTTAAATAGATATCCTAATACAATATCCTGCAATACAATCTGTCGTGATTGGCCTTTACAACTGTGTAATTTGAAAATTCTCCATTTATACTTCTTAATACTTTAATATAACATTGCTCTAAGAAAATCATTCTTAATTTTCAAATATACTATTGCTTTCAAATTTCTTGTTAAATTCTACATTTAATGTAATATTGACACTCTGGTTACCAAAATAGCTTTTAGATAACAGCAGTGTTAATTGAATTCCCATTTATTTTTTAAGACATGATCTACTTTGTGCCATCATCTATCTTGCTCTTCAATGTGAGATCATAAAAGGACTGTTGTCCGGTAGGTCAGCTCATTTGGCATGCTCCTCTCCAAGTGAACACTTTAAATCACAACTGCATGTTTTCTCTCATGTACCTTTGACCCATTCACAGGATCATGTTGCAATCTCAGAAAAGGTGGGTGGCTTTTTAAAATAGGATAGTTGTCCTAATTCTCAGTAACAGAACTTAAGAGCATAAAAATTGTTTATGGAGTTTGAATATTGGGGGAAATGTACTTTCAGAGCCATTAGTGTTTCTTCAGTGGGCTTTTTTTCCTTTGCAATAATTCTTTATGATTTCATCTGTATGTATCACTCCTTACACCCACATCCAAACCTTCATCATTTTAAGTCTAAAATCTTTTCCTTGGCTTTCCTACCCTGATTAATTCTAAAACTGCTATGTAATCCCACTTTATGTAGCACCTATGTACAAAACACTGTACATTATGCTTTTTGATGGCATATCATTACTCCTAAATTAAAAAAAATAAAATAAAAGCTAACTGATGAGCCTTGAGTTCAAGTCTTCCACAGGAAGATGTCGCCTGCCTAAGCAATCTACTTTTGACAGCAACCTTCAGCTTCTTCCATGCTGAACTCATCCCTAACAACAAATTTGCTTGCCCATCTCCATAGTTCACTTAATATAATTTTTTATCTGTGCTTCAAAAAGCAGCACAAACTCCCATTTCTCCAAATTCTTCTCTGAGGGCACTTAGCCATATTCTGATCTCCAGTGGTAGTTATCTTTCAGGCCATCAGACAGACAGCTGGAAGCCTGGCTTGGAAAGGAACTCAGGGATTGCTGCAGCTGCCCAATCCGTGTCCCCTTTTTAATATGAAAAAGAAAAAAAAACAAAACACAAAACAGAATTTATATCTTTGAGTCCATCATAGTGGTTTTTTCCTCTGATTGCCTTCACTATTATTGAATCTTGAAAAGGTATAGTGTGTGTCCCAAATATAACATCATAGATGATGGTTTATAAACCTGTTTTATTTTCCCTAACAAATTTTAGATTTGATATTGGTTTAATATATTTATTAATTTTATATTACTGTGTGTGATTATATCTGCCATGACATTTGAATATAGTTATGCATCTAAATACAGAACTTCCTAAATTCATTTATTGTACACCACAGTAGTGTCATAAAACTTCCTGTAGGTCAACAGTAATCTGTCATCAATTTTTTTTTTTTCCCATATTACCAGAGAACTTGGCACGATGCTGCAGTCTACTTGAAATTTTGCCTCTTTAAGTAAGTGTCAATCCTAGGAATGGATACAGGGACTGTTTTTATATAACTGCCTGCATGGAAATTGAAAATAGGGCACCAAGCTCAAATGTACAAAGTTTTGGTTTTCCTTTTCTGTCAGAGCACATTAGACAAATTCTGTGAGGAGCAAATAAAGGATGACATGGCATGCATGATATGCATTTAATCCAGAAAATTACTGACTCAACTGAGAAGCAGTCCCAGCTCAGTGAAGTTGGTACTGGGCTTTCCTGTTAGAAGTAATCTGGGGAGGAATCTGTTCAAATATGTATGGTCATTTTTATATTGTATATTGTGTTATGTCTATTATGTGCATAAGTTAGAAGACTTCATGTGTGTAATTTGGATGATATTAACATATGAGTTTCAGGAGAACTGATCTCAGAGAGTGGCTATCTCCCCTCCATTCAGAACAAGTGTTTAATTTCAGAAAATAAAATATTGCAACTAACTTGCACAATCCTGATTTTTAAAATACCTTTCTTTATCTCTTGCTTGAGTTTTCTTAAATTTTGTTTTCTTTTGTTACTGGTTTCCTCATTTCCTTCTAACATTTACTGCATTATAGTAAGAGGATATTAAATTTTAAAGATTGTTTTTGTAAAGAACTTTGAGGGTCTATGAGTAAAGCTCTAGTGAGAATATCTCTTAATTTTTTTTTTACTTTGTTATCAGTATAACCTCATTAAACTGATTCATTGTAATCAATTATCAATTTTTCTCAAGAAACTATGAAGATGAAGTTCAGTCATTTCCACCTCAGGTGCATCTTGGTATAAAATAACAACAGTGGCAGCACAAAATGTACAGCTGTGCCTCATCCACACAAACCCTGCCTTGCCCCTGGCTCCCTGCTGTTCAGCTGTCCACAGGTTGCAGTGAGTATTAAGTGAAATAGCAGAGGGCTTTCAGGTGACAGGTGTTTGATAAATGTCACCTCTCCCTGAACATAGTTGAAAAATACTGATTAAAAAATCCATATTTCTTTAAAAAAGACAATGCATAGAAATGATTTTCTAATTTAAAATTCATCATTAAATGCATTTCTACTCCATGGGAAGTAATAGAAAACCATTCTTGATTAAAAGCAGTAATTTCATAATTCAGGCATTCAGTGTGGCTATATTTTTAAGGTTAAGACTGATAAGTATAATGAGGAAAAAAATCACTTCTATTCATTTCACATCTTCCCCCAAGGGAGAGGGAATCTAAAAGGCAACAAAAAATTATGAAATTCATTTTTTCCCAGAATCTATATCTAAAAGGAAAATCATCAAAAAGCACTGATTTTTTATTAAGATAGTGAAGTTATAGCTAAAACCATTGAATGCTTACAAAGATGAAAAGCTTGGTGATTTTATCTTTGTTATGGTGTTTACTTTACTTCTTAATCTTGCTAAACCACCAAGCATATCTACCAAATCTGAATTTCTAAGATCTGCATCATTTAAAAAAGAACTGACCATATGATATTAAATTGTGTTGCAATCATCTAATATTTATTTTTATCATCTCCTTAAAATCTAAAGATAATCATTCCACCTGAGTCTTCCAGGCCATGAGATTGTACATGGCGCCTCTCCGCCCCCAGGTTCCTCATGTAGCACAGCATTCATCAGACCTCCCCATGCACTGTGAACTTGAAGCTCAGGGATAACCTTTCATTCCCATTCTTTCTCAGTCAGGCAAAATTCAGATCTCTTCAGGTGAGTCTTCCCTATCAGGTGACTCCAAGAGGAAAGCAATGTTATAATTCACACTTTTATGTGCACAAATGTCCTTATTCATTGTGACTGTATCTTTTCAGATACTTTAATGAGAAGGTGATTGCTCACATACAAATTTAAACTTGGTGAAATTTCGAACAGTTCACTAGAGTGAAGCTACTCTTGTAGGAAGCATAGTAGAAATTGTTCTGGAGTCATCCAGAATTTATTTAGTCAACTTTGAGCTTCAGCTCTGGGATGAGCTGTCTTCTGTTATCACTACTATTCATAGCTTCCCCCTTCTTTGACACGAAAGCCAAGATATTCTTTAAAGGTTCTATCTGGTGTTCTATATCAGGTGCTATGGGAGCAGCATTGAGGATACTAAATTTCTGAGTGTGTGTGTGTGTGTGTGTGTGTGTGTGTGTGGTGTATGTGAGAGTGAGAGAGAGAGAGAGGAAGAGAGAGGAAGAGAGAAAGAATGAGCAGGTAATTGAATGTGTTTAGATCATTAGAAACTTGAATAATGGTAAGTTAAGAACTGAGCTTAAGTAATCTGTAAATGTAATATTATCATTTATTTCTGTCAAATTATCTGTTTTTCTTCCTCATGTATAATATTGTCTTACATTTCTTGACTAAGCCTGTCCATGAGGCAGCTGTCCCACTGTGTGTGTGGTAAGTCATATTCTGCTTGACTGAAGTAGTTGTAGTAGTCGTCTTAGTAGTAGTAGTTTTACTAGACTAAAAGTAGTCGTCTTTTCATGACTGTGACCAAAACATGACAAATATAACTTAGAGGAGGAAAAGTTTATTTGGGGATCATGGTTTCAGAGGTTCAGTCCATAGTTGACCAACTACATTGCTCTGCACCCAAGGAGTGGCAGAATAGAACATTGTGGCAGAAGGCCATATGGGAAGGAAAGTTGCTCAGCTCATGGCAGCCAGGAGAAAAAGAGAGAGAGGGAGCCCAAGGGCACATGCCAGGGAAAAACTATAATCCCTAATGACAACTCTCCGGTGACATACTTTCTCCAGCCATGTCCCACCTGCCTATTGTTATAATTGTTATAACACCCAGTATTCCACTCAAATAATTATTGCACAAATGGATTAATCTATTGATGAGGTTGCAACTCTCATTTTCTAATCATTTCACCTCTGAACATTACTACATTGACTGTCATGTTTCCAATACACAAGTCTTTTAGGCTCATATCCAAACCATATTAGTAGGTTCTATCATTTATTCCATTGCAGGTACCATGGGAGTAGCATTGAGGATGCTGAGTTTCTGAGTGTGTGTGTGTGTGTGTGTGTGTCTGTGTGTCTTTGTGTGAGAAGAGGGGTTCAAACAATTCCTATCTAAACCATAACAATGATAATTTGTAAAAGAAAGGTGTTCATTCTGTGTTCTTCCTGCCCACTATATCCCTATCATGTATGGGATGGCAGAAAAAGGATGTAAAAGCAGGCTCCAGATGACTACAGTGAATATGCTGGCTTAGCTTTTGGGTTCAGTCTCCAGCAAATGGCGTGCCACTGAGTTCTTCTTTTGCCATTAGCATTGGGAAGTCCAATGAGAGTAGAGTGTAAATCAGATTAAGGAAGATATTTTTGGTAATACAGCACTGTGAATTGAATTGTTTCTGCTTTTCAACCACTTGTGAGTGTTGTGAAGATAAAACAAAAATATTTTGTTATTTATTAACCTCCATTTATCCCATCAGTTTTTAAAGGAAAGAAATTTTAAAATATTTTCATTCAAAGGCAAAAGGTTTTTAGTTCGAATGTTCTTAGAGCTAGTTAAAAATACCAAGATTTATAGTTTCCAAATAGCAGATATAGATGGCAGTATTGAGGTACTCAAATTCTGAGCATAGGGGAAAATGTAAAATATCTTGAATAAAGATTTGCAAATGTGAAGGCACTGAAATTACAAAACATTCTAAAAATGAGCACAAACAGCTTCAATCTGTGTCTCATTCATTTGTCATTCTTTTTCCCTGAGGGATCTTAAAAGGTAAACACGTCTTTACTTTTTATAACCAAATTCAAAATTTGCAGTGAAGAAGAAAAACTGACAAAACACAGAATGCAATCAATCAAGGGCATAGGAATCACTTTGTAACAATACTGGGTATTAATTGAAAGTGATTTCATTATCTATTTTTAAAGTTTATATTCTTTGAATTAGAGGAAAGCTAAATGCCAAATACAATGTTTTCAAAAGCAAATTGCATCATTTAAATGAGTTCTTGGCAAAGACAATAGTGGTTCCATTAAATGATTAGATTGTTTTATATTCCTTTTACCATTGTTTCCCATAGGGAGAAAAAAAGCTTTTCTGTCCTCTTTTTTTATAATGTGAAAAATTCTAACCTGTGAGTAAACAACATTAGCTATCCATGCATTTTAACTGATATCATTGCTTTTGGCAGGAATAATAAAGATAAATATTAGACACACTATAGCAGGCACCGTTTTCAATATCATACAAATATTAGCTCATTGAATATACCATTTGTTATCATAGTGCAAGGTTTTTATGTCAAAAGAAAATGCTATTAGTGATGTTCTTTGTTATATTAGGAAACTGGCAAGATCCTGAGTCCTTTACTTACAGTTTTCTGTTCTTCACCAAAGATATCTCAAAAATAAAGGGGAAAATATCTAGAAAGAACCTTATTTGTATAGCTTTTCCATGTACAACATGTTAAATGAACTAGCACAAGACCCTCACATGTTGTACATATGCAGGTGCTTAAATTTTTACAGTATTTACTGTCACTCTTATCAATATATAAACATTAACTCTCAATATAATGAGAGTGTTATATCAAGTAATCATATTAACAAGCAGCATGCAAGAAAGTGTTCACTCAACACTCAACATTTTGAGTGTGAACTCAACAATTTGAATCCCCGTATTTTCACAGGGTAGGTAGCATCTTGTAACAAGAATAAAATGCAGATGCTTTTTCTACTCGTGTACATTTATTACAATTCAGCTGAAGGAGAAAATCAAACGTGGAGCACTCATTACGTATAAATGTTAACCACTTTACATGTATCACTTTCATTGATTCCAACAACAATCCTCCAGAGAAGGTCTTTTTGTTGTCCCCATTTTTCAGAAAAAAAAAAGTGAACAAAACAGAGCTTTAAATCACATAACTGATAAGGTCACAAAGCTAGAGAGTCACAGTTAGTCTCCAAGCCCCAGGCATAGTCCCAGCATTAGGTAATATGTACAGTCACCAGTTGTTTGCTGAATCCCTTCTAGGTCTAGGTGTTGTACTTGCTGCTAGGAATAAAGACTCTAGTTGAAGATGCCACCATGAGGATTTTTTTAATATGATAAGTGAAACATTTTATTAAGGTTATGGAAGGAATACAAGGTATCATGGAATCCCAGAGGGTTGAATGTGTGTATTTAAAACTTAATTGGCAACTTAGGAAAATTCTGTAGTATAGCTTCCTCCTGCTCCTGCATGTCATGATAGCTTTCTTGTTCTTACATTGGTTGCAGATGTTAGTTCTAATTTCTGCCAAAAGTTATGAATCTTTTCAGTGGTGTGACCAAAACTTGATCGTTTACTTTTTCAAATTGGAAGCCTAATATTCATGCTTTTTTTCATAGCATACCTTCTGAAAGCCATTATTTCCCTGTCAATTTCACAGAGAAAATTTATCCTATTAGCAGAGGAGATAACCATAATAAATAATAACTACCATTTGTTGACTGTTCATTATAGGCTGAGTGCATTTTAAAATTTTATGTTCTAAATTTAATTCTAGTATACCCTGGAGATGGGCATCGGTATCCCCATTTTAGAGAGGAATAGAGAGGATAATTTTCTCAAGGTAGCACAGCTGGTTAAAATGGAACCTGTTTCATGCAAAGTTCTAGATGACCTCCTAGGTACAGTACTATTCTAATGAAGAAGAGTTTAGGGTCTGGGACCATTCTAACTGGTTTGCAATCCAGATTTCTTACTTCTTTGCTTTGTAATCATGGGCAAAATACTGAACTGCTCTATGCTTTGGTTTCCCTCTTAGTAAAATAAGAATATGACTATAGTAATACCTTCTTTCCATAGGGTTGACTACAAGGATAGGAAGAATAGTTATGAAGATAGGAAATCAATGACTGAATGTAAATATTAGACTGTCTTACATCCCCACTATTGTTTATCTACTGGTGAGACAAACTATGAGGATCCAAATATATAGATTTTTCTTATCTCATTTTGTCTTTACCTTCTTGCACTTGAAGACAAAAATCATATTCAGGGAGAGAAAAGGCATGTTTTCTAGGGAGTAAGGGTGAGTTGTTAATGTCATGTGTATGTACACAGAAAGAGGGGGAGCAGAGAGAGGAGCACAGTGCAGAAGCCTCATATCCCCAGCTTAGGTAGTACAGCAACCAATTACAACTGTTTAAAATGGCAATGAAACTGTCCATCAAAAGAATCATTCATGCCATGTGAGGAAAAATGGAGGTATTGAACCAGAAATTAAAAAAAAAACAGTGAAATGGAATTCGAAGTCACTTACTACCATGAAGTATTTTCTGGACCTCTGCCAAGTCAAAGAATTTAAAGTATATTAAATTTCTTCATAAAACATTTACAATATGCTTTCAGTCTTAAGAGTTAGAACTGCAGCACTAGGTTTAATTGTACTATATTGCATGCAAAAAATATGATGTCCTTGCCAAATTTACTAAAAATTTTCCTGTTTTTGTTTATTTCTTTGGTGTGCAATATGACTTTTATCACCCTTTTTAATTTTCTGCAATAGTCCTTGTCAGAGCAGGAAAAAATATTTTTGAGGAAGCTGAATAAACTGGAGAGAAACAGTACTTGATATTCCCTAGAGAATAAACTCCAGAAAGGTATTATATAGGGAACAGAAAATAGTTCTCCATTTGATTGCTGATAAGAAGAAAAGAGAGCTGGTAGCAGCAGTTATGTGTGACAGCAACATTATGAGCAGTGTCTGTAGTAATGGGGGAGTCATGTTAGGATGTTCTGTTTCAGAGAGTAGAATGAATATATTTTACACATGTTTATTTTCTTTTTTTTAATTTACTTAATTTTGATTCATTGTACACAAATGGAGTACAGCTATTGTTTCTCTGGTTGTGCACAAAGTAGAGTCACACCATCTGTGCATTCATACATGTACACAGGGCAATGACGTCTGTCTCATTCTGTTATTATTCTTACCCTCCCTCACCCCGACCCCACCACTCCCTTCCCTCTATGCTATCTATCCTTCCTCCATTCTTGCCTCCCTTCTACCCCACATTATGCATCATTAATCACTTATCAGAGAGATCATTCAGACTTTGGATTTTGGGGATTGGCTAATCTCACTTAGCATGACAGTCTCCAACATCATCCATTTACCTGCAAATGCCATAATTTTATTCTTCTTTATGGCTGAATAATATTCCATTGTGTATATATACCACAATTTCTTTAGCCATTCATCTATTGAAGGGCATCTAGGTTGGTTCCACAATCTAGCTATTGTGAATTGAGTTGCTATGAACATTGATGTGACTGCATCACTGTAGTAATCTGCTTTTAAGTCCTTTGGGTATAGGCCAAGGAGTGGGATAGCTGGTTCGAATGGTGGATCCATTCCAAGTTTTCTAAGGAATCTCCACACTGCTTTCCAGAGTGGCTGCACCAACTTGCACTCCCACCAGCAATATATGAGTGTACCCTTTTCCCCACATCCTCACCAACACCTGTTGTTGCCTGTATTCTTAATAAAAGACATTCTAATTGGGGTAAGATGAAATCTTAAGGTGGTTTTGATTTGCATTTCTCTTATAACTAGGGATGTTGAACACTTTTTCGTAAATCTGTTGATTGCTTGTAGATCTTCCTCTGTAAAGTGTCTATTCGTTTCCTTGGCCCATTTATTGATTGGGTTATTAGCATTCTTGCTGTAAAGATTTTTGAGTACTTTGTAGATTTTGGAGATTAGTGCTCTATCTGAAGTGTGTGTAGCAAAGATTTTCTCCCTCTCTGAAGGCTCTCTCTTCACATTGCTGATTGTTTCCTTTGCTGAGAAAAAGCTTTTTAGTTTGACTCTATCCCAATCATTGATTCGTGCTTTTATTTCTTGTGCTTTGGGAGTCATGTTAAGGAAATCTGGTCCAAGGCCAACATGATGGAGATTTAGACCTATTTTCTCTTCTATTAGATGCAGAGTCTCTGGTCTGATTTCTAGGTCCTTGATCCACTTTGATTTGAGTTTTTCACAGGGTGAGAGATAGGGGTTTAGTTTCATTTTGCTGCATATGAATTTCCAGTTTTCGCAGCACCATTTGTTGAAGAGGCTGTCTTTTCTTCATTGTATGTTTTTGGCTCCTTTGTCAAGTATGAGATATCTGTATTTATGTGGATTTGTCCCTGTGTCCTTTATTCTGTACCATTGATCTACCTTCTATTTTGGTGCCAATACCATGCTATTTTTGTTACAATTGCTCTGTAATATAGTTGAAGGTCCAGTATTGTGATACCCCCTGCTTCGCTCTTCTTGCTAAGAATTGCTTTAGCTATTCTGGGTCTCTTATTCCTCCAAATGAATTTCATGATTGGTTGCTCTATTTCTATGAGGTCCATCATAGGGATTTTAGTTGGAATTGCATTGAATTTGTATAGCGCTTTTGGTAGTATGGCCATTTTGACTATATTAATTCTCCCTATCCAAGAACATGGGACATCCACATGTTTATTTTCTTAAATAAAATTTGCAAAAATTGTGCTAAAAGTCTTCTAGGGTGAAATGCTAGAGGAAAATTATATAATTGAATTCCTGTCTCCCATTTTTGTTTTTAATGGTGGTGCTGGGGATTAAACCCAGAGACTTGTGCATGCTAGGCAAGCACTCTAGCACTTAGCTATATCCCCAGCACTTTCTCTGAAATTTAACATTAACCAAAAGGAAAAACTGTTTTAAAACAGTGAATGTCCACTCTGAGCAATGAAGTAAAGGAAATGACATAATCTCAAGTCATGATTATTGAACAGTGGTAGTCAAGAAGACAGAGGATCCCAGAAACCATGATGTGGTGTCTTCTACTCCCCGACATCTACCCACCCCACAGCCACAGCTATCTCTTTTGTCAAAACAACACAGGAAACACATTCCTAACATTGGCATAAATACAGCCACCTACCATCCATGATTTGAATTAATTAGATGGTGAAGAGGTATCTCATCCATTAAAAATAAATAAATAAAGAGGAAAAATGGCTGAAAACCTCTCTTACAATCTCAGATCTCTGCCAGAGCCAGGAAGAACTACTAGGATCAGCATTTTGTATAGTTATGTATTTTTTCCTTCTTAATGGTAAACTCTAAAGGGAAGGTACAATGTGCATAGTTTCTGAGAACAAATTATTTCCTGCAAATAGGAGATTTAGTCTAATGGAAGAAAAAACAGAAGCTACATTAGATTCTTTAAAAGGGTAGTTGGTACTGTGAGAAGAGTCATGAAGATTCCCAGTTATGGTATCACTCCTCCCTCAGACTCCAGAACCCGTGGCCAAAACCCCAAAGATATTGTTTACCCTTTTGAAATGAGATTGGCAGCAATTCAAAATTTTTGCACTGCTCAGTATTGGCAATGGTTTGAGGAAACTATAACTCTCATATTCTGTTTATGGGAAGTTAAATTGATGCAAACTATTGAGAAAATCGCTCTATGGTATCTATCAGAATTTAAAGTGTACATTGTCCATAACCTTGAAATTCCACTCAGGAATACTACCTGCAGTCTGCTTGCAAAAAAGTATATGAATCACAGTTTTAAAGATTGCATGCAACAGCAAAATACAAGAAACAAGTCTAACAATCTTCATGAAGAAATGGCTAAATTATGTGCACCCAGTGGAACAGTCTACAGCAACTAAAAATAATAAGAGATCTTGATCTTGTGTGGAAAGATTTCCATGCTATACTACAGTGGGAAAAGGGCAAAACTGCCTGTGTGTTATGATAAATAAAAGACTTCATACATTAATGTTCTTTCTGGAATAATTTCTAAGATAATATGATATCTATTGGGAAGAAAAAAATTTGGAGGAAGAGTAAAAAAATAACTTGATATACATTTTATACATTTTTTATCTGCTTGAAAATTTAGTAAAATACACCAGTGGTGTATATGGTTCTAAGTACTCACCAAGCCTGCCAACTGAACGACCCACTGCTGGCTTGCACTCAGCATGCTTTAGAGTTTATGTAGGGCCTCCAACCCAGCTCATTTCCATGTTGCCAAAGTTGAATAATAGCCCCTTCATTCTTCCATAACCCAATATTAAAACCCAGAGACATTTTTATAAAATCAATTATTATCTATTCAAATATCAAAAAGAGACATTCTAACTGCAAAAAACTTGAGGAAAGTAAAACAATTTAAGATGAAAAGCATGAATTTAATTAAAACGACTAAAATGTATGTGTGTTGGGGGGGTTCCCTGCATTATGCTGGTTTAATTCATGATGTCTTGACACTTTATCATGATGTGAAATCACTAAGCACTGAGTGGAAACTGTTTTTTGAATTTTTAATTTTGGTCTTTTCCTTTGCTCACAATATTCAGTCTAGTGCTCCAAAGATGCTGGGCTGTGGCAGCCAATTGCAGCTCCGAGTTAGTCACAGGATCACAGAAGTGAATACCCAGTGTATGCAGTGTGCCGGTGTGCTTTTTGCTAAGCTATGATATTTGGTAGTTAGGTGTATTGAATGCATTTTTCACTTAACATGGATTTATTTAGATGTAATCTCACCATAAGTCGAAGAGCACATGTATGAGTTTGTGTGTGTGTGTGTGTGTTTGTGTGTGTGTATGTGTGTGAGTGTGTGTGCGTGTTCTGAAGGAGGACTTGGAAAGATACATGAGCAATTTCCTGGGAAATGTGGGCTTATAGTGGGGATCCTGACGTATCAGGGCTGGCTTAAATGTCCTAGGTATCTCAGAAATAGGAGACCTTATAAACATAATAAGACCTTATAAATGTTTATAAGGTCTGTCAATGTCTTAGCCTAGCCTAAAAAAATTTGCTGTCAATTGGTTACATCACATTCCCCCATATTCTTTGGTAAAGTATTTATATAAAAGGAGCAACTAGACCTTCTATGTCAACAAGAGAACTTAGCATGCACTTAGCAAAACATGAAATCAAAATAGAGAGGGATGTGTACATAGGATTTGTACTCAAAACATGAAAACCTCCTTATTGGTGTTTTATACATTTCAGGGTTTTTATTTGTCTTTTGTCTTTCATTTTGTTTACCAATTATGCTCACAAAACTTAAGCAAAGCAAAATGTAAACTCCATGCCTATTTAATAAATAAAAGTAAAGCAGAGTTCAGGTCAGCAAATCCAAACACTCTGCATAAGGCACTGGGACAAGTTGTGAAAAACACAAGGACGAATGTGACTGTTCATGAAGTCAGGAAGCTGACAGCCCTTCAATAGAGATGAGTTTTAAATAGAAAATTAATTTTCAGCATGATACACAAATAAGAATATGTGTTATTACTTTCTTAGAAATATGCTTTGTGTGGAGTTGTGTTCACAGTGGAGCAGAGCAGGAACTAGAGTGTGAGACCACCTGGGCGTATAGCACATGGGACATGATAAATCTGTGACTCTGTATCCCAGCAGGGCTCCTGAGACAGAAGAAGGCACCAACCCAGAAGTACAGAGGTATAGGGCATGACAGTGCTTCTAGAGTATCGTGAGCATTTTGGAAAAGAGTGACAGAACACAACAAGTGGCATTCTTATTGTCTAGATAAAATGTTTATATTTTGATAGTTTTGTACTTTAAGTTTTTACCAATCCCATAAACCTTTTTGAAATATATATTATATGGCAGTAACAATTGAATTCAAAAAATTTTTTTATCAGATCCCTTCCATTGTATTTAAGCATATTAAGAAAGTTAATTTTAGATGTTGATTATAGATTTAGAAGATATTTTGTGTAAGGTTCTTTACAGTAGTGACAACTTAAATATTTTTTAAAATGCATATTGATTTGTGGCTTGATTTTGTTTGTTCGTTATTCTTGCCTTGCTTTATGTAAGAACTGAGCAAGTCGATGTTCTACAAGTTTGTTTGTTTTTTTGAGGCATGACTCCTAGTTGTCAAGTTTTCTTTGTGCATTGATACTGAAGTTACTTTCAGTACCTATGGTACCATTCCATGCTAAAAACAATATAGAAAGAGGGTTTTTCTTTGTAACTGTTCATCTCTTTAAGGGAGTTGGCACAGAACTATAATGTTGGTATTTTTGAACAATAGAGAATAGGGAAGATTAAAAGATAAAGTTGAAGGAATAGGCAGGACCAGACAAAGCAGGGCCTCATGAAAAGGATTTTGAATTTGCTTCTAAATTCAATGAGATGCACCTGGAGTGTTTGAAATGGAAGAGCAAAATGATCAACTTTATGTTTCTAAAATATTACTCTATTTCTAATATAGAACATTATGCAAATGTAATAAATGCAAATAGAACCAGCAGTTAGTGATTTATAGCCATACTCCAAGAGTAAAATGATGGTAACATGGACTAGTATAGTATCATTGCAGATGACTCAAAGCAGATTTGCTGATGATTTTTCATCTGTGGAGATGAAGAGAGCCACTAAAGGATTCTTTCTAGGGTTTGAAAATTTTTCTGTGGTATGTGCTAAAATGGAAATATTTCACAAGAAAAGTTCAGAGGCTAGGATTATATGGAGAGTCAAAATTTCTGTTCTGGACATGTTAATTGTTGAATGTCTGTTAGAAAGCCAAGTGAAGATGTCAAGTGGATGATTGGATTTGTAAGTCTGCAGCTCAGAGAAGTGCCCAGAGCTAGAAGAACACATTGGCAGTAATCACCTTACTTATTCTAAAACATGAATCTGGATGAAATCACAAGAGGAAATGTAAACAGGCAATATATGCTTTTGGGAATACTTGCTTACACCAGCAAGGAAGATACAAAGTAAAATGTATCATACATGAACCTAGTTTTGTAGAAAAAATTAATATTTCAATGTTTTAAATCTTTCCAATCATTGCTTATATTTTTCCAGGTAAGTAACTCCTTGTTCGTGTGTATCATGCCCATGAAACGTTTATTTCATTAAGTAATATATGAAAGATAGCACCTCATGGTATGTTTTTATAATGGTATTATGGTAAAAGGATCCTAAACAATATAAAGAAAAGTTAATGCATACTAACTAGTAGACACATTCCAAACCTTACTTATCTGCCTTGCTCTAAAACTATAAAAATAATAACAACAAATAAAAATCAAATCCCTGATAAGATAAGAAGTTACAGAACCAAGTTTAACAAAAATTAGAGAAAACAAATATTCAATTCAGGTCTCCTCTTCCCTAGTGGAATGACATCTACCCCACCTTACAGGCCAGCAACCTCCTCCAGACCCAGCTAGGTGATCAAACTTCTTACAACACAAAGGAAGAACTGTAGTTTTAAACCACTAAGCCTATAGTGCGTAGTGATTTATACTTTATATATATGCATATACATATATATAATATACATAATTTGCATACTGAAGTGTATCATTGTATGCATAATATAAATAATGTGTATCATTATAAATATAGGAATGTGTATCATGCCCGAACTAATGTGTTTTGTGTTACCAGAATTCTCTACTTTTTTTTTGTCTACTTAATGATTTCTTTTTAATCATGTAGAACAAAGTTGAGATCCAAGTCTTGCTGAGGACCTATATTTTCTATACAATACTATCAGTATTAGTTTGTTAACAAAAGCAAATTCAACTAATTGTCCTTAATCCTGAAACTAATAAGAATATTTGAACTAAATACTTAATTTGGGGGAACTAGTAAAAAGTGCATATGAGTCCTTAAATAATAGGTGCATTAATTGAAACAAAATTGAATTCCATATAAACTCAAGTATTTTCAACATACTCAAGCATACCTTGCACCATTAGATGTCAGCTGAATAGGAAGAAAAATTTTAAAGTATTTTAGTATGTAGACAATCCACGGAGGCATCATTTTCTTGAAGCATTTCATAGAATATTATTTCTTAAAAGAGGCTAGTTTTGTGGGCAAGTGAATTTGAGAAACAGGTTTAAATAAACCCGAGCTCTCAGAGTTTGTGACATGCAATTGTGCAATTGCTAATCTCTTGGGATGGATGTTAGCCTACATTCACCAAAGTTTTATGACTACAGATCCCTGGATTTTTCCCATTTCATTTAGAACCAGTATTAGTGGGACAAAATTTTTAGAAAATTCTTCTTAAAAAAAAAAAAGACATGAGGTTGAAGAACAATAGAGATACACACCCTAAGCAAATTAGAGAACTTTACTATTTATAACCTTGAAATTCACCCCTTTTTGTGTTTCTTATATCCACATAAACTCCCACAGTCTTCCAAGGTGGAGAAGGGCGAGTGTGAATTTTAAGGAAGAAATCGAAACTGTCCCCAGGCAGGTCTGGGAAGTAAGCAAAGTCTATTTCTAGCTTTCCCCTCAGTGTCACCACATTTTCCTTCCACTACTGACAACTTCCTCAGGTTGTCAGTTCTCCTTACCACCTTGGGACCCTTTCTAAAACCCTTTCCCAAGGGCTGTGTAGTGATGGCCAATTACCTTGTCTCCCTCACTCTCTCTCTCTCTGACAAAGACAATTTCTGCTTAGGGTACACCACCTCTGGGCGACTTCGATTGCACTGTCTTATGGACTGAAAGCTGTTACAGGTCCTAACAGGTGTGTCCTTATGCTATTTTAGGTCCTCCTAACACAGAAGAGGTGTTATTCTTGGGTAAAATGCCACATTGGAAACCTTTCAAAATTGTATCTCGTTAGTCACTTCTTTTGCCTACTCTCAACACTGGTACTAAAAACCATAATATCTCAGGAAAAGTAAAGATGAAGAAGTTAAAGTAAGCGTGCCATAGTGATGGAAAGGGCTGCAAGTCAGAGGCTTACATTTCAGTCTTAGCTCCATTATCAGTTGGCTCTTTAGCTCCTTGTCTAACAGTGCCTCAGTAGCCTCAGCAGTCAAGGGAGAATAATGGACCTTTGATGATTGTAAAATGAGGATGCGGGGTGCTAGGAAAGAATGGAGTTACTTTAGATTAGGTCGAGGGGAGTGAAGGGAGAAGGGAAGGGTATGGGGGTAGGAAGGATATTAGAGTGAAGCAGACTTTACTACCTCATGTATGACTGCATGGCCAATGTTATCCTACAATATGTACAATCAGAAAGATGAGAAATTCTGTTCCATATATGTATGATTTATCAAAAGTCATAAATGCATTGTACTGTCATATATAACTAATTAGAGCAAATAAATTTTAAAAAATGAGATCTATCAATAGACATGGAATGTTTTGAGCAACTGAAAGGCAACATGATATTCATTCAGAAACTTCATATTACATATAAGGAAGTTAGGCTTGACCTAGAGCTTTTCCAAATGGCCCATCAGGTACATTTTCCAGAAATGGATTACAGACTACTAGAACTAAAATTGGCCCTAATAGTGACTAAGTATACTAGAGGACACTCAAACCCCCCACATTTAACCAGGATTAACTCCAGATAAAGTCAGGACTCCAGCACACTTGTCTGAACCTGGACAGAGACTTTCCAAGAGCTGAGGGGCACACCTGAGAGAGGCTACATCAGGCCTGGGTCAGGAACCTCAGTGTCTCTTTCAATCAGGTTATGTGTTATGATTATGTAATGTAGGAACTAGAGATATTTTAGTCCCATAGTTTTGTGAAAAAACAAGGGTGTCATGCAGGGGCTCTGACCCAGGAAACAGATTTGGGGTTCAGCAGGTGGAAGAAGGTTCAAGATGCAGTTAGGATAGTAGACATGCTTTATTCAGTGGTGACCACAGACATTAGCCAGCCCCAAGTCAGTTCTATTTTAGCCTTTATTAGTCACCACTTTCATAGGCCCTTTTTATATACAGTTCAAACAAAGAGGAAACACAGCCAATAGGTTATATAAAGGGGGGAGGTGCTCATGAGTTAATGTTTATGACCTTGAGTCTATATGCTGAATCACAGTGTTTCTGGCCTTGACTAACCATAACATGACCAGTTCCCAGCCCTGCACACTGAAAACATTAATAGCTTGCTGGAAGTCTCTGTGAGGGAGCCTAACTACAGTCATTTTGGGGCCTGCCCCAACATAGGGTATATAGCTTTGAAAGTTTGCTGAAAAATACTCAACCACCCTAAGAAAAGAGAGACTTCCTTTCTCTCCACAGATGTGGGAATGAATTCAAAATCTTTGCATATCTTGCTTAGCCTACTAACCTCTCCCAAGGCTACACTGTTGAAGAGGTTTGTTCCTGCCTTGCTATTTGTCCAAAGTCTTTTAAAAAGCTTTCTAGACACATCATATTTAGAGATTTCACCCCCTTAAAGCATATTAAAAATACATGTATCATTAAATATAATTTTGATGTAAAATAATTTGTAAAAGATTTATTTCTGCATAAATCATTTAATAACAGGAATGAGTTCTTGTGTGGAAGCTAATAAACAAGGACTCTTAGAAATCTCTGGATTTGAATCCCAACCCAAGTATTTACCAGTCCTATGACTCCGAAAAGTTGAGCAATCTCTCTGTGCCTCATCTGTAAAATAGGGATGCTGAAAGAACTATTTTAGAAAAAAGTAAAGAATAACTGAGTTTGTAAAGAGCTTCAAAAATTCTTAAAAGTTAAGTGATTGTGTAGTCTTATTAGGAGGTATGCAGATAATTACTGGACTATCTTTTTAACTTTCCTCATGTTTTTGCATATTTCAAAATAAAAAGTTAGCCTCCTTTCCCACACAAGTGCAGCTGCTACCATTAATATTATCAATTTTTTGGAATCATTATGCATATTTGAAAGTTTTGGGGAAGTAAAAAAAGAAAAATGAAAAAATCTAACCTCTGCCAAATGTTTCAGATCTAATGAAATTTATATTTAAATATAATAATTTATTAAATACTTCATTAAATTTGATGATTAGTGGTTCATTTTCTGGATATTTAATTAACCATTTATTAGTTTGCAATTTTTAGTTCTTATGTTTTAGCAAAACTAAGCTGTTTTTCTTTCAGTTCCTTAATATTTCCCAGAAAAGTAAGTCCTGGAAAAACTGGCAGGCTATATACCTCTCCTGCCTGAGGATTTATTTTGCCTCTTATTTTATATGCAATAGATATTAAGCAAACAAACTGAGTGTTATTAAAATTTTTCAATCCTCATCCCTATTCCATAGGGTCAGTATCATAATAAGAAGGTAGGTATCCTGTCACACTGCCAAGATGACAAGCAAATGAGAGGAGCAGTGGAGCAACTAGGCTTATTGAAAAGCATATTATTTTTGTATTGCTTTATGCTCCATGTGGAAATCACAGCAAGAGAAGCAGTTGAGAGTCCACCAAGAAAGGAAAGAGAACTCTTGCAAATGTATCATTGTACTAGTGTGCCACCCAAGGTCCTTGCTAGGGTTCGAAGTTCAAATCCGTCCAAAATTCATTTCCACACTTAACTTCCAATGCAGCAGCAAGGTTCAGAGGTAGGACCCTCTGGGACACAATTGTCTTTTTCTTTTCTTTTTTTTTTCTTTTTTAGAACCAGGGATTGATTGAATTCAGGGGCACTTAACCACTGAGTGATATTCCTAGCCCTTTTTATGTTTTATTTAGAGATTAGGTCTCACTAAGTTGCTGAAGCTGGATTTGAACTTGCAATCCTCCTACCTCAGCCTACTGAGTCCCTGGGATTGCAAGTGTATACCACTGTGTGTGTGAGCTTACAATTAAGACTTGAGACCCCTCATTAAATGAATTAGGACTTTTATAAAAGAGCTAGGAAGAACAAGTCTGACCCTTTTTCCCTGTTCTTCCACATAGAAAGCAGAGTAATCCCAGACACTGAGTCTGCTGGCACCTTGATCTTGGACTTTCCAGCCTCTAGAAGTGTAAGAAATCAATCTGTCAGGTAAATTACCCAGTCTAAGATATTTTGTATGTAGCAACATGAACAGACCAAGACCACTTTTATTCTGAAATTGCAATTCAGGCTGCAGAATTGACTTTAAGTGAGATTAACATAGCCAGGTCTGTGTCAACATGTCTGTGTAGCAAGAGACCAGGTGAGTTAAATGGACTCAGAGTCTTGCCTTGCTGAGCAGAACTAAATGCAAACACTGTGAATTTTCTGAGCAGAATGTGAGGATCTATACTTGGTGACTGAGTGATTAAATATCTTCTGTCTTTTTATGACAAATTGCTTGAGCCTACTTTCTTAAGCTTATAGTCATTATGGTCTCATTCACTGAGTTCTTATTTCAGGCATAGTCAGATCTGACATTAATACCAAACTCACTTAATTGGTGAGTCAGTCAAAAGTCACTTTTCTGGAAAGCAGCAAAATGAAGTCTAAGGAGGCAGTAGGATGCCTGGCCTAACAGGTGACATGTACCTGCTGGATCTGGAGGAGGCAGGAAAGGCTGCAGGGAAAAGGAGTAAACAGATCCACCTGAGATGATGAGACTGTTGGTGTAAAACATAAAACACAGACTTAGAAAGATGCAGAATATGATTCAAGTCCAAGAAAAAGTAAGGTTTGAGATATAGAAAACTCTGCAAGTGAAAAAATAAGCAACAACATAATGGGACAAGAGATATAGTAATAACACAATCCTTGACTTTATACCAAATTGTAATCATAATGATGTAAAGATGGGTTGTTAACTAAGAATGATTCTGTTATGCCAGGAAGACAAAGAGAAGGGAAGTAGGCATGAACTCAAAGGAAATAATATTTTAGGAAGGTAAATTTGCCTAAGAGAAAGGCACTAGACACTGACCAAAATAACAAGCAATGAGATTATTTTTTAAAAAAATATGAGAGAAATACTTGAAGTTAAAAGTATTTTAAGTAATTGGAGCCATAGAAGGGCAGGGCTACATTGGACTGCTCTCATACATGTGCATGGACTAGTTTTCTAAATATTTTTAAAGTTAAAAATGTCTACATTTTATTTTTCTATAACTTCATCAGTTTCATTTTCTGATCTCTTGCATTTAAATGCTATAAATAAATGTTTAATCTTTTTTTAAATCTCAGTAACATATAGATGCTATTGGAGGAGGATGGATATTAATTTAATATGCCTTTTATAGAAAGAGTATGCATAGGAAAAATGTGCAGAAAGACAAGAGTTAAACACTGAGAATGTCCAAAGCCTTAAGATTAGAGTGTGTTAATCCATTGCTCAGGAGAAAGGCAGCAGGCTCTCCATCTCAGCTCCAGCAGCCAAAGCAGGGATCAGAAAGGGAACAGAACAGAGGGGAAGGAGGTTGGTCTTATTGGGGTTTGAGTTGCTAATTGAATCACTTTTCCACTTTCATAAGAGATATAAGTTGTTTGTTTTTTAGTTCAAAATACAAATGCGCTTTCCTTTTTAACACCACTTTCACCAGGAGTGTTCTGTTTATATCACATGGTTTCATATGCTCCTCTTTACCTACATTTTCTCGCTTTCTCAAAATACAGTCTGAGTGCTTCTGACATGGGAGAGAGCAGTGTACATTGCGTGAGAGAAACACAGTTAATTGTCAACAAAGCGCTGTTGATGATCTGCCCATCCCAATCATCAGGGTGATGTCAGGGTGTGTGTATGATGAGTCCCTCTGATTTTCATGTGCAAGAGATGCTTCCATGGCCACCCCACATTAGCAGGGATACCTGCTTAAGTGTGTCAGTAGCTAGTTCATGCAGTACTTCTGACCACATTGCTTTCAAGCTCATCTTCTCTCATGTCCTTCAAGAGTAATGGCAGTAAATCAGATCACCAGTTGTTGATAATTGTATACCTTCAGGGAAAGTGATAATTGAAACATGAGAAGAAAGAATTTGAAAGGATCAAAAGAAGTTATTATGTCCAGTGGCCTTCTAATATTTGACTCTGTATTGCTTACTGCCCACGAGGTTCTCCTAAAGGAATTTGGGCATAATTTACTTAAAAGGTTAAAACATTTTCACTTTTGTTAGTGGCATGAATTCACAATTTAGTATGATGTTTCTCATCAATCTCCTATTCTGAGTAATTTGATTCTTTCCATCAATTCTCATAAATTTTACTATAGCAAACAGTTGCCAATATTGTGCAGGTTTTCTTCTTGTTTTGTTTGCATTTTCTAAGGTAAACTTCATATCAAAAAAAAAAAAAAAAGAGAAATACTATTTTTCCCACTTCCTTGTGCCCAGGAAAGATTTAATTCAGAACCCAAAAGGCTAAATATAAGTTTTCTCTTAAAAATCAACTGCTTTGGGCTGGGAATATAGCTGAATTGGTAGAGTGCTTGCCTCGTGTGCACAAGGCCTTGGGTTCAATTCCTAGCACCACAAAAAAAAAAAGTCAACTACTTTTTAATATGAAAAGAAAATATTAAATATATAGAACACCTAAAAACTGTACAGCTTCTTTAAACTTGATTGAATATAGTAAAGACATTTAACTACTGGAGCAGAACAGAAAGGTCTGATTCTGGAAGTAATCAATAAAACCCATATAAATAATTCAGCCTACTCCAACTGAAATTAGCTCTTCATCTTTTATAATATCCTGTGTATACATTGAAATAAATGTATGATATCTCTGTTTGAAACATTTGTCACATTTATAATTACTTATGAGAATAATCACTAAATAACAAAACTACTTTCCACACTTAGAAGGTAACAAAATTTACATTTCCTGGTAGAACACAGGCTTTTCAAAATATGGGTGGGGGTGGATCTGTTTTCCTCCTTTTTGGTTCATTTTTAATAGAATGGAAGGATATAGTAGCCTGTAGCTTTCCTTATAAATCTTCAATGAAATAATAAAACTAGAATGCTCCAGAAAATGGTGTGACCACATTTTGGTATTCAACATTTTTTCAGTAATGGAGAGTTGATAAATGCATCTGTGGTCTGTCTTGTCAGTAAGGAAAGGATAAATGACTCTCTTGTGGGAGGTCATTTCAACTTTCCAACCATCTGAATACCATTTAAGAAATGACCTTTTCCAGGATAAGTGTGCTAAGTAGAGTTCTTGTTCCTGAAAAAAAATTTTTTTTCCACTAGATCAATTAAGTAGTGAGACTCATTCTTGAAGGTTTGTCAGAGCCATTTCCCATTTCCTCTCTTTGCCCAACATACCCAGAAAAGGCTAATTTGTGGTGCCAGGAGACGGACTCTGCCCATTTTAATGAACCCTACCCCAAATTAACCATTTTATGTCTCTGTGAAAACAGTATAACACACACACACACACACACACACACACACACTCACACACAACACACAGTCACACCCAAGGCCAGCTGTCTAATTTGCCCAGTGCAAAATAAAAATGTAGATGCCCTGTTCAAAAAGTAGGGGAGAAATGCCTTTGAAGGTACTAAAATATAATGCTTTAGTGCTTTCTTTCACACTTCTCCAATGACCTGTAAGAATCATTTTGTTATTTAATGTTATTCTAAGTTAAATTTTTAAATTATGAATGTGAATTTTACCATTCATCTTTACATTGTACAATTCCAGTTTTAAATGCAAATATAGGAGTATTTAACATGTGTATAGCATTACTAAAATGATACAATTCATATTCTGTATTGTGTGTATGCATATGTATTTTGTTCTCACCAAAACAGTGGGAATGCTGCACAAAATTATGTTTGTATTTTGCTTTTTGATTCATGCACATTCTTCCAATTATCTTTATCTTTGGTTTACTGATGAGGAAGGAAAAACTGAAAGGGAAAGGAACTATGGGCTCATTTTTTTTCTTTTATGTCCATTTTTAGCATGAATGATTGACTACTATAAGGGATTTAACATGACCAAGAAAGACTATAAAAAGTTTCCTTGGCCATTGTGTTCTTTCTTCATTTAAAGCATAATCTAATTCACATGTAAAGTGAGACCCACTGGACTGTCAACATTCCTACTTAGTCATAGACAGGACATATTACCTTATGCTCACTTTGATTCCTGCTGGACTCCCACACATTGTGGAATCACTAAGATTTTGTGCTCATGAAGCATCACTCTATGTGAACAGGACAGCAGAGAATGGATGCCAGATGCCCATATTGCATGTATCTCCTCATTTTTTACCTATGCTATATTGCCCCACTGGACTTCAATCACAAAACACAAGTTCAAAAATAAATGATTAAGAATTTCCAGATGTCCACTGCAGAGTATTAAAGCAAGGCTGAGGCCTTCCTGAGCATGGATCCTGTGGAGTTACAAGCATGGGAGTCTACCCTGTTCCTACCAGGAGCCATGCATTGTGCTTCAGGAGGATTTCACTGCTTAGAGGTGCTTCCCCTCTCCCTCATAGTGCACAACATGGCATGGGGAAAGTACTTCCAAAAGATGTTGGTAAGTATTTTAAAAGCACCTTTTTAAGTACTTTAAGTATCTGGCAACTATGCAAGAATATTAATTCTACCAACAAAAATGCCCAGTGTAGTTCCCAGGGAAAAAAAAAAGAAAGGAAAGGAAAATCAAGAGCAATTAAACCAAGGTTAAAATTCATCAATAATTTCGGACTTTGTAAAACCATATCCCCAGGCTGTTGATCAAGGCTATTGCCAAATATAATTTCTGATTGAAACTACTGCTCCACTTAGAAACAGATAGCATATGAACCCTAATATTTATAGGAAACGCCAGTGTTTTATAGATTTTTTTAGTCCCAAGCCTTAGAGACATCTTGTCTGTGCTTTGTTGAAACTGTCCATGTTTACACTTGTTTATGTTCTTGAGAGTTTGAATTGTGAGCCTTAATAAAATATCAGACAGTGCTGCTTTAGAATTCAATATTTGTCTCATTCTGTTTCAGTACATGTTATGAAATTTGGTGACATGTTTGACTATAGGCATGAGACAGTAAACATCTGATTTATTACATTACAGATGGGACACTATTGGCAGCAGGAGAGCAAGTATAACACTTACACTTTTACTGCCTTCCCAGAAAAGGAAGGACAGAGTCCTAAAGCTAAGGAACACAATGTTGTCTCTTTCTCCAACTTTGAAACAAGATTTGTGAAGGTCATAGAATGATAGACTTTATGGACATGAAATACGGCACAGGTTTGGGAGAACTCCTAAGTACTGAATCCCACACTTCCTGGCTGAGAAATGTTGGGCAAGTTATTTTAACTCCTTTTTGAGTTTCAGTTCCTCACTGCAAAGATAATGATACCTAATCAGCAGGACTGCTGTGGAATTAAATAAGACACTATAGAGAGGGATATGGTTGCGGACATATAAGGTCTATCAATAGCAGCTTCTGTTATTGGTGGAGGTAAGTGGTAAAAGGGTGTTAGTGATGGGGCAGGAGTGATATGTAGTGCAGTTTTTCTTCAGGACCAACCACAGAGACATTTAGTAGATTAAGATAAAAAGGCTTGGTTGTAATGTTACTTATGACTGGCACATTAGAATCGTCTAAATAAAGGCATGAATATTTTAGTTACACTCTGTAGTTTGCTCTCATGTGTTTGTTACATTGTTTTTTTTCTGGTCCATGGCAGAAATATAATCACCATCACAAAGAAATGGTTTGGCCCACAGAATACAAGGGCTTTTTCGCCATGCTGCCTTGTCACATGCCTCCCTGGTAAAATCAAGACAGGCATGCTGATCCTAGGGGAGCCCTGATATTGACTCAGTAGATACCCAAAGACTGTCCAAATGAGGGATGAGGACACTAGAGTGACTGGACCATTTGTGCATGTGGTTTGGTCATTCACTCATTTAACCACAATTTATTGAGCATTATTTTTGTGCTAGGCAAAGTGATGTGGAGGTTACAAATACTAATCAGAGAGGAGCCTTCATTTCACAAAGCATCTAGAATAGGACAGAAGACATCTATGGAGATAGCCGTCTCACAGGTTTGAAAGTGGAATGTAGAGACAACACATACACACATTGAGAAGAGAGGATGGAATGCTTTCTTCATGTGCAAAGTTTATGATGATGCATTAGAAGGCTAGCTATAGTTACATTAAATATGAGATAATGAACTCATTCAATTAAAAATAAACACAAGTTTCTTATATAACAAAAATGAGCGGTTATAATATAATGGGGGAAAATTCACAATGGCCTGCAAAGATTCAGCTTATTTAATAATAAATATAACAGGCAGAACTGGGGATTTCAGGCAGTGGAACAGGATAAGTAAAGGCATAGAAAGTGAGAAGTGAACAGGTGAGAAAGTGTTTGTTCTTTAGAGTCCTGCTTCTCAAATTTTAGTTTGGATATGATCACCTGGGGATCTTGTTAAAATGCAGATTTCTGATTTAGTTGATCTAAGATAGGACCTGAGAGTCTTTGGTTTTAACAATCCCTCAACTATGTTGTTAATGCCAATTAATTGATCACACTTTGAATAAACAGGGTTTGAAGTACATGAAACACAACCTGAGAAAAGCCAGGTTGGAGCTTCATTAAGGAGAACAATAAGAGAAGGCTAAGAAATTTGAGCTTTATTATATGGAAAATAATATAATAGCTTTATTATAATGAAAACAAATGGTTTACATTAATGCAGAACTTTAGTAAAGTTAATCAACTGGAGTGTTTCAGATGGAATTTTTCTTCTGAATGAATGAAAACACCTGCATTTCCTCAACAAAATTAGAAGCTCTTGATGAAGGAGTAACAAGGGATGTCTTCTGAGCAACTTCCCATACTGGCTGGACATTCTGGAATCACTATGTAGTCCTAACAAATGTAACTTTCTCACATTTGTGAGAAATGTGAGGTCCTCCAAGAAGGAGGTCTCTAGGAAACCAGATTGCAATTCAGTTTTCATGGATAACAGAGGGGTTGAGGAAGCTGGTATTAAAAAGTCAATCAAAAATATATATCTAAGAAACAGTATTTTTAAGTGTTGTGGAGAACGGAATTTCTATTTCATGTAAGAATGTTTTACTATTTAAGACCTGAATTCTCCCCCAATTCCCCCTGCCCTGGTATTTTGCCCTACTATGTGTACATTTGTTTAACCAGAACCCTGAGAGGCATCCTTGATTCCTTCAGCTCCCCTGACTCTCATATTCAGTCACGCACAAAGTCCTGACATATTTCAAACATAGGAATGGATCCCTGCCGCTCCACCTTCATTCTATCCCAGACAATCATCATTACTTGCCTAACCTACTTCAAGGGCTGGCTGACTGGTCTTGCTATTTCCTCTTTAGTACATTCTTCTCAAAGTCACAGAATGAGATATTTAAAATATAAATCAATCAAGCCATGCCCTGAGTTAAACTGTTCAAAAGTTAGACATTAAACTTTAAATGAAACTGAAACTCCTCACCATGGCTTATTAAGCCATGTGTTCCCTTCTCATTTCTGATTTTGTCTTAAGCCATTCTTGCCCATCTCTCCTCATCCCCAGTAAAACTACAGTAACCTGAGCCTCCTCGTACATTGCCTTCACTCCAACTGGTTCTTTCTTAACTTAGGGCCTTCAAGTATGTTTGTCAGTCTGCTTAGATGATAATTTCAGAAAAACCTTCAATATTCCTCTTATGTAAAAGGAAGTTCTTTGCATCAATCAAACTTTAATATGGAAGCCCCTCATTTCCTTCTTATGGTTTTTGGTCTATCTTCTCATTATATTATAAATTCTATAAAGTTCACACCTATATATTTGACTAACCATTATAATTATAGCACCATGTTAATTTACTAATATATTTTTGAGTTGATAAGATGTACCAGGTACTATTTTAAGTTCTATAGATATAATAGTGAGCAAAACATGAAAATCCTTGACTTCATGGAATTTACATACTAGCTGTGGGAGATAGACAATAAATAATTGAACCAGGTAAAACGTAAACTGTGTTGGATGGCGGCAAGTTTGATGGTGAAAAATAAGTCACAGAAAGAGAAAAGAAATTCTGAATATATCCAGGGTTTACTACTCTATGTGGAGATGTGGAAATGAAGCTCTCATTCTATCAAATTAATAAAGCTGAACGTATACATTTCTTTTTTTTTCTTTCTTTCTTTTTTTTTATTCATTTAATTTTGATCCATTGAACACAATTGGAGTACAGCTACTATTTCTCTGGTTGTACACAAAGTAGAGTCACACCACCTGTGCATTCATACATGTACACAGGGCAATGATGTCCATCTCATTCTGTTATTATTCTTACCCCCCCCCGACCCCGACCCCACCCCTCCCTTCCCTCAATGCTATCTGTCTTTCCTCCATTCTTGCCACCCTTCCACCCCACAATATGCATCATCATTCACTTATCAGAGAGATCATTCAGACTTTGGATTTTGGGGATTGGCTACTCTCACTTAGCATGATAGTCTCCAACATCATCCATTTACCTGCAAATGCCATAATTTTATTCTTCTTTATGGCTGAATAATATTCCATTGTGTATATATACCACTGTTTCTTTATCCATCCATCTATTGAAGGGCATCTAGGTTGGTTCTACAATCTAGCTATTGTGAATTAAGCAGCTATGAACATTGATGTGTCTGCATCTCTGTAGTAATCTGCTTTTAAGTCCTTTGGGTATAGGCCAAGGAGTGGGATAGCTGGGTCAAATGGTGGATCCATTCCAAGTTTTCTAAGGAATCTCCACACTGCTTTCCAGAGTGGCTGCACCAACTTGCAATCCCACCAGCAATGTATGAGTGTACCCTTTTCCCCACATCCTTGCCAACACCTGTTGTTTCCTGTATTCTTAATAAAAGGCATTCTAATTGGGGTGAGATACATTTCTTTATGTAAGTGTACACAAGAGATATTTAATAAACTCAACTAATCCCTATAATAAATCTTACAGCATAATAGTTCTGAAAGGACACATTTAAATTGTTTAAAGATTCTACCTGACACAAATAGCCAGAATTATGCATTCCCAAAAAGTTTTAGTAAAACCAGAAAGAAGTTAGGGATGCAACCAAATTCAATCTATATTAGTCAGGAAGTTCTAAACAAAAGGTTACTGGATAAAAAAACAAACTCCCAAAATCAAAATAATAATTTGTTTAATGCATAACTTCTAGAGAAGATTAAAACTATTTTTAAACATTATGTATGTATGGAAGTCCATTATAATAAAATAAAAATGTATTTCAATGAGTTGGTAGCCAGTTAAAATATAAACATTTAAAAACTAGGAACTTTTTATGAAAAAACTTCCATTCCTAATAGGAAGAATGATACAACATAATTGGGAATTTATTTCTTTTAATTTGCAGAAATTTAAATCTCACTGAGCAGTATTTTTCAAAATGTAAATCACTTAAGAGATCTATATCCATCTGTGGGAAGACCCAGTCACTGAAAATATATAAATAAAATTATTCTCTAAATTTATCATAACCCAAATCCAAAGTGAAATGTGTTTTATATGTGAAGATAGCATAGTAAATTTGAAATTTGTGTGAGAAAGAGAAGTATCAGATTAGTTAGGAAAAGAGAAGGGGAGAAAAACCCCAAAGAAGAAATTTTCCCTATTTAGAATTAAATACATTTTAATTCCACAAAACTCAAAGTAATGTGGTACAGAAATGAACTGAGTATTCAGTAGAACAGAACTGACTTCAGAAATCACCCCATACCTATTTGGGAATATAGCATATGATGAAAGTGGTATTTTCAATTAATACATAAGATTTTTACCTGATGTTTAAAATGGCATTGACTTATTTTATAACTATTAAGGAACAAAATAATGCCTTCACATATCAACATGTACATGTTAAAAAAAATTTTTTAAACAGAGATTATACTAATTTATACTAGCATATAATCTATTTATATAACACTTGAACTTGATACTAAAAGTGGAAACCACAAAAGGACTGATAAAATTTGGTCTCAAGTAAGTTAGAAGTTTTGGAATGGTACACCAGGAATCACTAAAACCAAAACACCTCAATTAGTTTGAGTGTTTGCAATATGTACAGCGAAGTTTTAATAGCCTTTGTTTTTAAAGGACAATTAAGAGAATGACAAAATAAGACTAAAACATTCACAAAACACATATTTGATAAAGAATTGGTATAAAAAATAAATGCCAGATTCTTCAAACTCAAAAATAAAAAATAAAAAAAATAAAAAATGGGCAAAAATAGGTTTAATTTTGAGTGGCAATTCCACTGAACTAAAGGATGCCTGCAGGATTGGTAGATGATTACTTCTGGATGTGTCTGTGTTTCCAGAGAAGGATGGAATGTGTGTCAGAGAACTGAGTGGAGAAGACCTGAGTGAATATGGGTGGGTGCCATCCAGTGGGTCTATGCTTAGATGGAACAGGAACTAGAACCCTTTCATAGGAGACTCCAGGTTTGGGTTCTTTGGCCTTTGAACTCTGTGGTTTGCATCAGAGCCTTTTTGGAGGCTCTTGGTACTTTGACCTTGGACTAGGGGCTGTATCATTGTCTTCCCTCTTCTGAGGCTTCATATTCTTAGACTGAGCCATGCTACTTCAGTCTTCTCTGGCTCTCCAAACCTGCAGATGACAAAATCTATGTGATACTATAAGCTGATCTAATAAGTCCATGTATAAATATGTTTATGGGTCTCAGTGTGTGATTGTTTTGTTTTTATAAATTTGACATGATGTAATTTCAACCATAGATACTTTAAAGTTAATAATATTGAGATATCTACTTTCTATAATTCAGACCTATTGTTATTTATATCTCCAGAATAATCAATATTTAAAGCACCATGTCTTTATCCAAGAAATTGTTATAGAGAACAAAAATATTGCAAAGAATTAGTAGAATGAATCAGACATTATTACCCTATGTACATATATGACTACACAACCTTTGTACTTCCACATCATGTACAACCAAAAGAATGAGAAGTTATTCTCCATTTATGTATGATGTGTCAAAATGCATTCTATTGTCATGTGTAACTAATTAAAGCAAATGAAAAATAATTAGAGACTTGTCTTTCAATTCTACATACAGCACCAATGGTACATTTTTCTTGGAGACTCATTTTTAGTATAATCAGTAGATAGACTATGGTACTTAGGCTAAAAACAGAAAATAGAATTGGTGTTACGTTTTTCTTGTTTAGATTGGTCTGATTTCTTAATAGTTCTACCTAGAAAATTTTGGCTTAGAAGTATTATCATCACCTGATGACTTCTTGAGAATTGGATAAATTATTAACTAAAATAATACTGCTGCCTGTATCAAAATTTCAGAACTAAATTATACAAATTGTAGTTGTTACAAATGTTTTTTCATTTAGTTTGAAAGGGAAGGGGAAGATCAAATCAACTCATTTACAGTACCTCCTTCACAGACAACCCATGTCTCATTTTTCTTTGTACAACAATTTCCACAAGTGGAAACTTAGGGTTTCCTCTGAGTACTTAAGTTCCATTCTAACTGTAGTTGCTTCAAAATATTAGCATTTGTCTTGGGAAAAATTATAGCTTTTTAAAAGCAACCATACAGCTGGAGAGGTAGCTCAGTGGTAGAGTGCTTGATTAGTGTGCATGAAGTTCTGGGTTCAATTCCTAGCACTACACACACACACACACACACACACACACACACAAACACACACACACACAAATGTTTAAAAGCAACTATAGCCTTAATCCTTTTTAATAATAACAGTACCGTTCTTAGAAACATCATATATCAAAATACATAGGTGTTAAGTAGGGTACAAACTAAATGTCACTAAGATTTACTAAATCATGTTTCAGTTGACATTTAAGAGCATACATTCACATTTTTCACATAACTTTATTGGGAGGTTATGCATACAGTCCCAGATAAACAGAGCTGGCCTCTAAGGCACTTCAGAAATAAGTGGCAAAGTGATATAATCATGCTTTCGTGTTTGGCTTTGTATGTCTATATACAAACATGTGTTTATGTATAGCTCTTATTTGCACTGGATTTTAAAACATGAATATGCCAATAAAAAGAGGTAAAATTATATCAATTTAGACCTGACATTTCTCCAAAAGACGTATTTTAAGTTCATACAATTGAAGTATATCAAAAAGTTTTCATAGAATTATCCCTGTGAACATAGTTTTCATCATTTTAACTCTGTCGCTGGTGGGCTTCCAGTGGTGTTTTCTGGTCCCTGCTAGCTTAGGAAATCTTCCGTCAGAAGGATTCTCCCTCTCATTTAGGAAGAATCCATAGTATTAGTCTGAATTATCTCTAAAATGCTTGTCCTTGAGCATGTTTCAATGTGATGTTGTTCTTTGCATGATTTCCTTAATATCACTTTCATCATATATAATATTCATCTTTTGTTAAATGTGGACTCATTTTCTGGGAACTGGAATGAATTGTCCATAAATAGAGATTGATTCATTCTTTGATTTATTGGTTCATTTAGGAAACACCATTGAATACCTGCTATGTAGTAGGGATTTTGTTGGCTACAAAAAAATACTCTGATTTCATAACCACCTTCCACAGTTTCCAGATATTAAAAAGGAGGAGTAAGAGACAGTCTAGCTGTAACAATCTTGCCAACTATTTTTGATTAATGCTAAGCTTGGGTGGTGAGTGTGTCACACTTTCCTTTAATACTTTATTTTTTAAAAATGTTTGAAATTTTCCATAATGAAGAGGATTTCCCCCACCCAAGTGTCTTATCAGGATTTATTATGCTCAATTGGAGAGGTACATCCCATTCCACTAAAAAGAACTTTGATTGACTTTGATGGACTTTGGATTGTTTTTCCTTAGAATCTTTTTCTTTCTGAAAGCACCAGATCCATTGTTTATAATTCAATCACTTCTCTCCAGCATCAGTTTCTAAAATTTTCTACTCTGAAAAGGAAAGAGATAGCAATATCCACTCTGATTTTTTGCCTACAGATTTGAGGTTCAAAGTCAGGTTAAGAGCCCAGTTCTGTTGAATTATTCTACAGAATCACCTCATTTTCCTTAGCCTCCAAGCCACTGAATTTTGTTACTTGGTCATGGCCCTTTTCATTGTTGACTGATGCTATTAATTTTTCTATAGTATTTTCTCTTTTTTGCTTATTTTGTTAAATTTTGAGGAAAGGAGATTCAGAGTTGCCTTTTCTCCATTATATATCTGATTAAGCCTCATTTTTTATTCCTTTGAAGGCTCCCCCCAAAGAAGAAAAGATTATCTGAAAATTAAAGAGCATTCAAAGTGTCTTAAAACTCTGACAGAACCAGAATTACAGTCAATGCTTATTTCAGATGCAGTCCAATTTGCAAATATTAAGAACCCATTATGTTTATAACTACGTACAAGGAACTTTTACAATGACTTAGAAAAGGTCAGCTTTTCTTCTACTGCACTTCTATGCAAAGTTGTATCATAAGCTAAAAATGTCCACATTTATAAAGGTTTTTTTTAAAAATACCTTTTATTACTGTACTACAAGATTGTCAATAGGGTAAAAATATTGAATCAGTTACTTTAGTAGTTTCATTTTTAGTTGACACAATAATGCTATGTGTTCATAGGGTACATGATGTTTTAATAATATGTGTACACCGTGGAATGATTATATCAAGCTAATGAACATTTATCTTTTTGTAATAAAATTTTTAAATCTTTTCTTATAGCAGTTTTGAAATGCATAATGCATTATTATTAACTATGTTTACCTTCTGTTTAATCGATCTTGAAAACTTATTCCTCCTGTCTAAGGGAACTTTTAGTACTGTCTGGTCAACTTCTCCCATTTTCTCTACCTGCCCTGGCCCCCACCTCTGGTGACCACCATTCTACTCTTAACCTACATAAATTTGACTTTAGAGTCTACATATGAGTGAGATCATGCATTGTTTTGCCTTTCTGTCACTGGCTTTATTTCACTTAGCATAATATCCTCCACATGCATGTAGTCACAAATAACAGAAATTCCTTCTTTGTAAGTGCCAAATAATACTACATTATGATTATGCACCATATTTTTTTCCACCCATTTGTTGATGAACACTTAGGTTGGTTCAGTGTCTTGGCTATTGTGAATAGTGCTGCAATGTATGTAAGAGTGTTTGACAGAGTAATTTCAGTTCTTTTGGATATAGGGTATTTTATTTTTTAAAAATGATATGAAATCTCTTCAAGTGAATTCTTAGAGAAATAAGAGATTGAGCTTTAGACTGGAAGAAAGCATATGCAAAATATATATTTTATAAAAGGAACAAAACCCAGAATATCAAAAAAAATCTTTATAATCCCAGTAAATACAAGCAAATGATTTAATATTTTTAAATGGGCAATATATTCAAACAGATACTTGACTCAGACAAGCATTAAGGAATTGTTTTAGATGATAGAACTGTCCCTCAATTGCACTGGTTGTTGCATGAGCATACCTTCATCAGGGTATACACAGAATTGTTCAGTAAATTGGATGAATTTCACTGAACAGAAATCGCACCTTAATAAACAACAAAAATAACAAAACTCAATGAAAAAATGTATTTAGACACCTAAAATCATGTGGAAAATTATATGTCAACATATTTTAACTAAATTTGACTAAAATGATCAATACTGTAATGGCCTAACCTTAATCTTGCTAACTCTATACTCACCTCGTTTAAATGCCTTGCCTTGAATTGTGTTCTCTGTCAGCATAAAGTGAGACATAAAATTGCCTGCAGAAGGTTTATTGGGAAGTGCTCTTTGCAAACAACTATGAGGCCATGGGGGCAGCAGGATTGCATAGAGGGCGACCCTAACCACAGGAGGCTGAACAGACATGCATGCTATACCTGCAGAGTACTCTGGAGCTCAATGGCCCTTCCCAGTGCCCTAAACAGAAGACCAATGTCTTACAGCCCTCCTCAGGCAGTCACTGGTCAAAGGCTTCCCTATGCCCAAGGGTAATTCCCAGTGAGAGACTCAGTCACGTGCCATTAGCAGACACTATTCACTGCACCTGGTAGAGGGGGCATATCTACCCTGAAGATCAGATCCGGGCAGACAATATCAACATTTACTTCATGTGTGTGTGTGTCTTTAAATTTTCTTCTTCCATACAGTTTTGTTAAAATTTTTTAAAAAGCAAATTTTACCATTTTCTCTCATGTTTATATAAGAATATGCATTTCAGTGTTGATCAGTAAATAAGCTGAATGCCCATTAGTAGGTAATTGGCTAAATAAACCATTGTACTTTCATAAAATAGAATATTTCTAAATCATTAAGATCCAGGAGATGTCCTTAACTAGTAGGTAAAGATGCTTAGGGTAATAAAGAGGGAGTAGGGGATAGAGCAATGTTTATAGTGTCTTGCGTTTTGTATAAATGGAGGTGTGAGAGCATTCAATTTTATTTGCTTATTGTTTCTCAGAGAAACTCTGAAAAAAGCCACAAAAAATGAAAGTAACTAGGATGAGGTTTATATGGAAGTATTGTGAACTTATCTCCCTGGGGTCAAGGTTAAGAAGTAAAACCTTTCACTGTACAACTTTTCCTATTTTGTAAGTTTTAACAATGAGCCCTATTACCTGTTCAAGAACATTTTAAAATATACCAATTAGAAAAATATTAATATAAACATCAGGTTAGGAAAGCAAATAAAATCAAAGAAATTCCTTCCATTGGTCTCAACAGTTATAGAACAGCATCCTGAACCAAGGCCATTTCGTTTGCCCAGATGTAACAGCTCTGCCTTGCTCTCTGATCTCCTTGCTCTTGATGCTTCTGCTTCTTACCAACAGGACCATTGAAGAGACAGGACATTATAGCTATTTATTTATTAGCTATCTATTTATATCTTCTCTATATACCAGGATATCAGGACCAGATGTAACATAATACCACAGTGATTGGGGTTTCTGCTTATGTTGCTTGCTGAAATAACCTCATGGTTTAAATAGTATGTGGCACATAACAGGCTTTTAAAATTCTTTCATCATTTAATGATTTACTAAATAGTTAATTTTTAAAAAAAAATTGCAGTCCTATTATGCAGAGACCCTAGATAGTCATGTTAAAAAAGTCAATGTTTTTTCCTGTATAAAATGTAATGTATTTTTAAATGTTTTCATTATTGCATTATAATTACACATAATAGGGACAATTTTGACACATTCTTATATGCACATAGCATAATTTTATCCAATTAATTCCCCAGTACTTCCCTTTTCTCTTCCCTCCTTCCTCCTTCTGTTCCCTTTCCCCTCCTCTTCTGGTCTTCCATCAATTTCTTTACGTATTTTTTCAATGGTGTGTTATATTTATACATTAAAGTGGAATTCATTGTGACATATTCGTATGCGCATATAGCATAATTATTTGATTTTATTCCATTGCTCTTCCCAAGTTCCTTCATTTCCTTTCTCCTCTTTGATCCCCTACTTTGACTATACAAATCTCCCTTCTAAATAGGAGATCCCTGTTTTTTCCCCCTTTGGTTGTGCATGATGTAAATTCATACCATTCATATAATCACACACGTACATAGGGTAATGATGTCTGTCTCATTCCACCACTTTTTACACCCCCACACCCTCCCCTCTCATTTCCCTCTATGTAATCTAAAGTTCCTCCATTCTTCTCTCACCCCCCAACCCCAACCACCCAATTCCATATCATCATCCACTTATCAGGGAAAACATTTGACCTTTGGTTTTTTGGAATTGGCTTATTTCACTTAGCATGATATTCTCCAATTCCATCCATTTATCTGGAAATGCCTTAATATTATTCTTCTTTATGGCTGAATAATATTCCATTGTGTATATGTGCCACAGTTTCTTTATCCATTCACTTGTTGAAGGGCATCTAGGTTGGTTCCACAGTCTAACTATTGCAAATTGAGCAGCTATAAACATTGATGTGGCTGCATTACTATAGTATGCTAATTTTAAGTCCTTTGGGTATAAACCAAGGAGTGGGCAAAAAGGCACACTTTTACATTGCTGGTAGAGTTGCAAATTGGTACAGCCACCCTGGAAAGCAGTGTTGTTGTTATTTTTTTTGTTTTGTTTTGTTTTTTTTAGTTCATTTTTTTTTTCTTACTCCTGAAAGAGAACATTCTGCTCTTGATTCTCTGAAAAGAGATGACCATATCTATGTGGACTTTTCTTTATGTCTACTTTATGCTTTTTGCCGAAACCATGCTTTTATGCTTTTTTGGTTGTTATAACCCTATAGTATAATTTGAAGTCAGGTATTATGATGCCTCCAGACTTGTTTGTTTCTCATTGCTCACAATTGCTTTGGCTACCCTGAGTCTTTTATTCCATATAAATTTAGACCTGTTTTACCTAGTTTTTTGAAAAATACATTGGTATTTTGATATGCATTGCATTGAAACTGTAGATTGGTGTTTTAAAAACATTAATTCTGCCTATCTAAGAACCTTGGAGGTCTTTTCATCTTCTGATGTCTTCTTTAATTTCTTTTTTCAGTGTTCTATAATTTTCACAGTAAAGATCTTTCACCTTCTTGGTCAGATTTTTTTTCTCAGTTTTCTTTCTTCTTTCTTTCTTTCTTCCTTTTCTTTTGAGGCTGTGTCAAATTCAATTTGTGGCTAAATTTTGCTATGACATTTTGAAAATGGTTTAAATAGCCAATAATTGCCAAATGTTTTAAAGTTTCTAAAATGGATACACTTAAGCATATAAAAACTGTTTTATATAAATGTGATTCTTAATATTTTTGCATTTATCTAAACCTATTTTCCAATCTTTCATCCAGACCTAATAATTCTCAATACCTATTATACCTATGTGAGTTTTCATTTTGTTTTACCTAACATTTTTGTAGACATTAACTCCTATCATCATCACTAGAAAGTATCTACTGTTTTTGCTGACATAGGATGATACTCTTATTATATGTGCAATAGTCTAATTTCAGATGATAACAATAAAGCCAAGTGAGTTTTCTTGTAACTAGTATAAAAAGAATTACAATAACAATAGAGAGATTTAGTAGAAATATTGAAGACCAATAGTGTCAGACTTTTACATTTTTATTTTCATAAAAATATAACCTTTACTTTTAAGGAGTGATGAAAGCTTGATTCCCATTTAACAATTGATTATTTCTTGAAAATATTGTTAAACACACTACCTAAAAGACAAGAGGTCACAGATAAGCATTAAGTACAGAGAGTCTGCATTTGGAGTAAAATCTCTTACTGTAAAGTAATGGGCATTACAAAATAGAGCTGACCTTTCTCATGCCTTAAGAAAGGCAATTTGTGGTAATAGAGAAATAATGATGAAACTTCAGGTAAGGCTATTTTCATCAAAATTATAAGCTCTACAAATTCAGAGAGCTTGTAATACTTGGGGAAGATTACATGATTAGCATATGTAAAGTATGTGCTGAGATGTCTTATACAGGGCAAGCACCCAATGCTGTCCTTATTATCATAGTTTTGATCTGACTCACATAGCATCTGTATCTTTGTTGAGTACATTGAAAAAACTCAGCAAGATAATTTTAAGCTGAATGGGAATAACTAAAATACTGATTATTTTCCTACAAAAGAAGAGCAAAAAAAAAAAAAAAACCCAAAAGCAAGAAAAATTACTATGTGAAAATAGAGTAAGTAGCTTATATTTTTAATCAGAGGACAGTATCTATTGTAATCCGTAAGACTTAAATTTTTTAAGCATTTTATTGATACTTAATAGTTGCACACATTTTGGCACTACAGTGTGATATTTTGATACACATATAGAATGCATAATCATCAAATAAGGATAATTAGCCCTTAACATCATATTTGTGGTGAGAACATTCAGTATTCTTTCTTCTATTTTAAAATATACAATAAATTATTTTTAACCATAGTTGCTTGAGGTGCCATTTACAACACTAGAATTCATTCCTATCTGTGTTTTTATACTTGATAACCAAGATCTTTCTGACCTCCCTACCCTTTCTAGCCTCTAGTAACCACTGTTTTACTCTCTACATCTAGAAGATCCACTTATTCAGCTTCCACATACGTGTGAGTATATGTGACATTTGTCTGTCCATGCCTGGCTTATATCACTTAACATAATGTCCTTCAGACTCATCCATGTTCTGCAAATAACAGGATTTTATCCTTTTGTGGCTGAACAGTATTCCATGTTGTGTATGTACCACATATTCATTACCCATTTATCAGTTGATGGACACTTACATTTTCATTTCTTAAATATTGCAAATAGTATTTTGATAAACATGGAGTACAGATAACTTCTTAGGATACCAATTTCCTTTCCTTTGGATAAATAAGGTAATGGGATCCCTTGATCATATGATATTTCTTAGATATTTTAGGAAACTCCATAACGTTTTCCACAATGGTAGTAAAAATTTTCATTCCTATCAACAGTGTATCAGAGTTTTCTTCCAATTCTTTTTTTTTTTTTTTTTTTTGTCTTTCTGATAGTAGGTATTCTAAATGGTATCTCACTGTGGTTTTGATTTGCATTTCCCTGATGATTAGGGATATTGAGCATTTTTTTTCATATACATTTGACCATTTGTAATCTTTTGAAAAATATCTATTAAGGACTTTCAAAAATTTTAAAATTCTGATTATTTTCTTTCTTGCTATTGAGTTGTTTGAGTTCCTTACTAATCCTGGTTACTAAATCTTTGTCAGACGTATAGTTTGCAATATTTCCTCCTATTCTGCAAGTAGATTGCAGAATTGTTGATTGTTTCCTCTGCTATACAGAAGATTTTCAGTTTGTTATAATCCCATTTGTCAATTTTTGCTTGTGTTTCCATTGCTTTTGAGGTCGTATCCAAAAAACTCTTTACCCATATCACTGTCCTACAGTGTTTGACTTTTTAAATGTGGCTAATATGTATAAAGAGGAGCAGTCAAAAGAAAGTTGTAAAATAACTGATTATTCTTAAATATGTGTGTGTGTGTGTGTGTTGTTGTGTGTTTATTGTTTCCCATGTCTTTTAAGGGTATTTTCAAACATGTAGTTTTAATTTTGGGTAAAAATTATTTTAGAAAATACAGAAATGCAATAATCTAACACAAAATAGATTATTGGAAAAGGCATATTAATACCTCCTTAATTGAAATACCTTCTTTTAAGTCCAGTGTTCAATTAGTTTACAGAATAAAAACATAACAGAGAAGGCAAGTTTACTAATTAAGGACGTTGCCATTTTCATTTCCAGTTATCTACAGAGGGCAGCAAAGAGCTTCAGTTAAAAGACTAGCAGGTAGAGTTACCAAGTTTTAAGAGCCGCTAGCTTTCTGTTCCAAAACCATTTTAAACATTGTGAGATGTGTCAGAGTCTAGGTTCAGTTTACAAAGCTTACATTATTGTTGCTTTCCATACGTGGAAGAGGGCAGGGGTCAGAAAGCTACTTGACGGAGATCATGTAAGGGTAGTAAATCAGTATGTTCAGGTGTCCGTTATTTCATTAAAATGGCTTTGGACTTTTTAAAAATATTTTACAAAACATTATTTTACAAAAAAAAATTGTACGAAATAAATTATTATCAGATTTCAACAAATGCAGATTCTGGTGTTTTATACAATTATGACCGTATAACTACTAATGAATAATGGACTAGGGCAAATTCAATAATGATTTAAGCTATATTTAGTCTTAGTGCTATCCCATTAATATAGCTACATTTTAAAATTCTGTACTTTTTATTCATCAGTTATTTATGACATAATAAAATAAAAAATATTAAAGAGCTCCCTAGCCCACCTATATCCAGAGTAATATGTAATTCATTGTCCCAGATTGGGTTCTGACTCTGAGATGGAGTTTACCTTGTAGGAGGTTTACTAAAATATGTCCCTGGAATCAAGACTTGTGAAATGGAAGAGAAGAAAGAAAGACTGGGAAGAGAGAAAGTTCAAACTGCAGGGCAGACCCAAACCCATGGAATGAACTGGACCTAGAATGGTCCCTCAGAATCCTCCTAAATCACTCTAAGAAGGTAAAGTCTTTATAATCCCATTTGGAACAATCACTGGATATGTGACACTCCCAGGAAGGGGCAGGACCTTGGGCCTGGCAGCTCAGGCAATCCATGCTAAGACAGCAAGTTCTTCTTTAAAGAGGTATTTGAGTGGAACATCACTAGGTTCATCACATCATTTAAAATATAAAGTAATCACTGAATCTTATGGTAGCACAGAAGGGATCATGATTGCATTACTTTGCAAAATGTCATATTTTACAGTATTAACTCATTAATTCACATTTAACAAGAAGGTATTATCATAGCAGATCTGTGATAGTTCTTTTTAGATTCTGGTTTTTAACAGATGAAGCAGGAACAAATGGAAATACTGAAGTGAATACTACATTCAAAGTTTACATTAGGAAAAAAAACACCAAAAGACAAAAGAGAAAGTGGCTAGGGGATTGCTTAATTGTACTTAAAAGAACAGTTTACAACTGCTTCAGGCATTCATTTTTCAAAGAACCAATTTAGATAAGGACAACTAATGTGTTAATTTGAAAGCATTTTAATCTCCTCATTTAGGGAACTCCTTAGAGAAAGAGAAGTAAAGCAAGATCAGAGGGGCAACAGGGAGTTTGTTTTGCTTTAAAGTAAATGAAACTGACTCTCAGTATTATAGAAGAAATATTTACATATTTAAGATATATGGACAAACAGCAATATACGGAAGAAAATTAAAATTACCCACAATCTTTATAATCTATCAACTCAGAGAATACCAACAATAGTATTCTAATTTTTCCTTCCAATAATATTTCCTTCCTAAAAGTAAAAAAGTTTTGACTCAGATATTTTTGCTTATAGAATAACTTTTTTTTTTCCTATTGCATTAGAAATCATTCAAATGGAAATCTGAATCTACTGCAGGTTGCTTCACTGATTTGTCATACAGAGCATGAATTATCACCATAATAAGAAATGATAAGAATAGCTGAACTACAGTGCATATTTCAAACTATTTCTTTAGGAGAAACTCTACAAAATGATCTCTACTTGATCAAAGAAAAATAACATTTAGGTTCTTGATATATTGTGAAATTGGAATCCAAAATCTTGTGCACTGGTCTACATTGCCTTTTGGTAGTATTTAGGTATTTTCAACAGTTCTTGCAAAATTTGATGAGGGTGAGCATGTTTTACTGTTGACTAATGTTAATTTATTTAATTAAGTCTAAGCAATTTTTTCAGTTGTATGTCTCCTTTCTGTGAATTATCTATGTGTTTTAGAAACAGTTTTTTAAAAAATTGATGTCCAAGTCCTCTTTATATACTAAGATCTTAACCTTTCCTTTATATATCAAGGATATTTTGTTGCAATTATTTTTCCCATTTTTGTCACATTCTCTTCATTTTTGATTACTTCTGAAGTATAAATGTTTTATGTGTGAATTCAAACATGCAATCCTTTTTCTTTGGGATTTCATCCTTAACTTTTATGCTTCTAAGGCCCTTTTCAGAGATATTTTATACATATATATAATATATATATATATATTACATATAGTTTTTAAGATATTCTTTAATACACACTCTATTTTGTTTTGTTATTTACCAGAAAGGATATAATTAATTATCCAAAGAAATTTTTGCAGAGACAAAGATTTTGTTTTTTTTCAATCACAACCTATATTGTAGTCAGCTTTTTCACTGCTATGACTAAAAGGCCCAACCAGAACAACTGAAGAAGAGGGAAAGTTTATTTGAAGACTAGTGGTTTTAGAGGTCTCACTTCATTGACAGCTGGCTCCATTCCTTGGAGCTTGAGTTGAAGCAGAACATCATGATGAAGAAAGTGGCAGAGGGAAGCAACTCACATGGTGATCAGAAAGCAGAGAGACTACACTCCACAGATACACAATATATACCCCAAAGGCGCACCCCCAGGGACCCACCTCCTCCATCTACACCCAATCTGCCTTTTGTTACCACTGCATTAATCCCTTCAGGGGATTAATTCACTAATTCCATTCAGACTCTCATAATCCCCTCTTTCTCCTCTAAACCTTCTTGCATTGTCTCACACAGGAGCCTTTGGGGAACATCTCACATCCAAACCATAATGACCTATAATAATGAAATACTTTTCTATTACAATTAGAATACATATGACAAACATGTACACTTACACTTGTACCTATAACTGAATTGGAAGTGTAAAGAAAATTTTAACGTTAATTTATTTGATGAAATCTGGTATTTCCTATTCTCTTGTTCAATTATAAAAGATAGATACTATTATATTTTACATGTGAGCAAACTGAAACATTTAATTCCTATTTTATTTTCTTTTTAATAGTTATACTTCTTATATTTCTTGCATTTTTGCATTTGCATTAGTGAGAGCTCAGCTTCTCTTTTCTTGTCTCTTCTCTCTGCCCTGCCACCCCAACCCATCCCTTCTCGTGCCTTACTTTCCTTTGAAAACACTGACTGTGGTCCACAAAATTCACTCAAAAATTTATTAATGGTCTGACTCATCACCTGGATAATATGAAGTTCTAAATTCTTATTTGGTGATCCATACTTTATAATGAGTTCTCACTTTCTATCATATATTAAAGCACTACAAATTCTATTTCATTACTGTTGACTTTTGAACAAATATAATGTTTTTATGATTTCATCTTCACAATATGCTTTAATGTTTTGTAGGAAAAGCCCCTTCCTCATCAATGTAATTTTTCATATTTATCAGTGTTAATCAGAACTCTGTTGCCATAGCAAATACCTAAAATATGTCAACATAAAAAGAGGATGGGTTTATTTTTTTTCTTGTTAAAGGCCTCTTTATTGACATATTGCTACATAAAAAACAAGACCTAGAACTATATATGTGGTATAATCATTCTGAATGCACATGGAATCAATATTTTTACATATATAGAGGCATTTATGAATTTTGGTAGATACATCAGTATATGGGGAGACATAAGAATTTCAAACTTACTACTACTCTTGTTACTTTGATTTCTTTTTCACTTTTACATTTTATCCTTCAGTAATGGTCTGATTTATTTGCCACAAGCATGCATTTCTTATATAATAAAAAATAGATTAAAAAGAAGGAAAGACACATGTATGTGATGAAACTCAATGGTAATAAAAATTCTCAATCAATTTAACAATAAATGTTAGGATTGGGATGTTTGATCTGAGAAAAATTTGAGGTAAACAATAGAGATCAATATGGTAGTGTCATTCCTAAGCTATTACTAAACTGGTCATTTCCAACAAGTACCTAAAGAAATAAGATGAATCTATCTAAAGAGCAGCATTAGAAGTAATTCCACTGTACACTGAGGAAGGGTTTATTTTGACTTACAGTTTTGGAGGTTTCATTGTGTGACACATTGGCTCCATAGCTTTGGGCCTGTGGTGATATAGTGGAACCTCATGACAGATCCATGTGGGAGAGGACACATACCTTATCTGTATGCAAAAGAGAAGAACAGAGGAAGAAGGTGGATTGGCCCCCCATCATTCCCTTTAAGGACACGTCCTTGATACTAAAACTATCCACTCGAACCCATCTATTGAAGGTCCTGTCACCTCCCTGCAGGGCTAAGCTAGGGACTAAGCCCTCTAGACATGGGCCTTTGAGAGACATTCAAGATCTAAAGCACAGCATCACAGTTTTTTTATGTTTAGTTTTTAGATTATCTTAATTATATGGTCACATGTCAGTTTATGAAGGAAAATGATATTATTATAAGATATTATAATAGTAAATGGAGAAAGTAGTCCTTTCTCCTGCAGAAGAATACCATTTTATAGTGTTATTTGTATATCTCAATAAATACCTCCTGTGTAAGCTCATTTATTGTTTACACTTTTTCTGTTATTATAAATAGGATATTTGTTATATTCTAACATGATTTTTATCTAAGATTGTAATAAAGTTCTGATTGTTAGTTTATCTTCTTTGTTTTTAAGATATAGAATTACATCTGTAAATAATGGTAATCATAATAGCTTTCTAAAATTTTTTGGTGCTGGGGATTGAACTCAGGGGCACATAACCACAGAGCCACATTCCCAGTCATTTTTTGTATTTGTTTACAGATAGGGTCTCACTGAATTGCTTAGGACCTTGCTCAGTTGCTCAGGCTGAATTTGAACTCATAATCCTCCTGCCTCAGCCTCCCAAGCCATGGAATTACAGGTGTGCACTACCATGTCTGGCTATAATAGCTAATTTTTATTTAATACTTCAAACCCAGTCTCATCACTGTATTATCTTCTTTGAACCAACTCTAAAACATACATACTACTAATACCACATTTTGCATAAAAGTAGCAGAGGCAGTTAATTCCTAGTTTCATTTTCTGCCTATCTAACAGTTATACCCCTTAGGTTTCTTGCCTTTTTTTGTTAGTTAAACACAGAAATATGAGAAGTCTCCAGCATCCAAATTGGAAAGAAACAAAATGTCCATCATCAAGAGAAGAGATTTACAAACTGTAGTTTATTTGTGCTATGGAATTATCACTCAATAAGAAGAAGGAAAAAAAATACATGGATGAATCTCAAGAATGTTATGTTACATGAAATAAATAGATGCAAAATGTCCTCTGTAATTCCTCTTATGGATCTAGGAAATACCAAAATAATTTACAGAGATAGAAATTGAGTAAATTGGGACCCATGAAGTAATATGCATGAAGAACTTTCTGGGACAATGGAAAGGATATATATAACTATCAAAATTTAAATGAATGATTAAAATCTGTGCATTGTATTGTATGTAAGCCATTCCTTAATACAATACTCAACCAGAATTTAAAAAAATGAAATATGAGAGGTACCTCCAGAAATATGAGAGGTACCAGAGACAATTGATAGCAATCTATTCTCTTAACTTTAATTTGTTTGCCTCTTATACTTTATTGGTAAATATAATGTTCATTGTTACACACAGACATCATTGGATATGATACAGATAATATTTCTCCCTTACTAAAGGTAATCAAAATATATTTTACTTGAATTCATCCAAAGAAGCGATTTTTAGGTCACTTTCCTGTTTTTCTACTTAATTGAGGATTCAGGCTGTGGCTTTAATTAACAAATCAGCTCTCCCACATTTCAGAATGTTAAAAAAGTAAATGGCAAGAGACATAAAAAGAAGTAAATAATCAACTTATTAGCGTAATAATTCATCGCTTTAGTCTTTACCTGTTTATATCTTTCCTTTATATTTTCCATAACACTACCATATTTCTTTTATTTATCCATAGCTTTTGGTTAAATTCAAACATTTTCCTTTCCTATCCCTGTTCATTCCTTCTTGCTGTCTACTAAGGAGGTAAAGTTAAGAGATCAACTTTATATATGAATCATAATTTTAGTACTTGAATCGTTCCTGGGTGGGATAGACATAGCAATGGTTCTTAGTTGTAAATTCCCAGGCAGCATGTTGGTTGTGCAATCCCTAATGTTCTAAGGGCATATACTAGGTGTGGGAGCACACATATAAACATTGGAACAGGTGACCACCTTAAACAGTCTACATTTAATTCCTTTGGGATATATATGTTGGAATCAAAAAGTATGTATGACCAGGCATTTGGGAATCTATGAAACTAGGTGACATTGGAACCATATTGACAGAAACAATCTCTGACTCTTCTTCCTTTTTTTAAGAAATGTCAATAAACCGAAGAGTAGGATATTTACTTGCCCTCCATATTTATTTGATGAACAGGTCTCATAAAAGGGTGAATTGACAGCATGGGACTGTAGATCAGATATTTCTTTATTTATATATTCCATTGAATTTAAGGGACTTCAAAGTGAATTACTTGCACTAATATGTTTTCTTGCAAATTTTTTGGGGGGTTGAATTGGGGTACCTACAAAATTCATATGTTGAAGTCCTAACTCCTAGACCTTAGAATTTGACTGTTGGAAACAAAGTTATTGTGTATATAATTATTTTAGATGAGGTCACAGAAGGGTTGACCCCTAATCCAATATGACTGCTCTTATAAAATTATAAGATTTGAACACAGAGGAAGAATGCCACATGAAGATTGGAATTACGCTACTCTAAGATAAGGAATGACCAGAGCTAGGAGATGGGCCTGGAACAGATCCTTCCCTAGCAGCTCTAGAGGAGCCTAGTTTCAGATTTTGAACTCTACAAATATAAGATAGATTTCTATTTTTTTTCCAAGGAACCTGTTGTGGTACTGAGTTTTGACAGTTCTAACAAAATAATAAACCCCCAATTGTATTTAGAAAGTTGATAGATTATACTCTTAAAAAGCAAACATAAAACCTTATGATGTTTATGGTATATACTGTGAATGATTGCTCCACAAAATGAATTGTAGACAATTGCTTCATAATCACAGCACACTATGAATGTGAGGCTACAAAGAACACTGGCTAATGGAATGAGTGCACTCTATCTTATTTTCATTTTAAGTAATATCCATTTTCTTTCATGAAGTTCTATTTTAATTAAGGAGCAAATTGTTCAAAACATTTCCTACAAAGCCCTTATCCCATCTGATCTGCTGATGAATCAGAATATTCCAAGTGGTACAATTTTTAAAATCTCAGTGGTATTTTTTTACATTTGTGATTATTCTTCCTAGACAAGGGTTATTGAATTAAGTGAGCTATGAAATAGTTAGCTATAATTGTATGCATTTATAACATTGAGCATTAAACCCCCATTTATTCACAAGTTCAAGAAACAGTATGTTGTAGATAATCAAATATTTTGGATAACAATATTTAAGCATTAGAATTCATTTAATTGTAAGCTCTGTTAGATATGTTTTAATGCATTTGATTTTGAATACATATTAGGAACTCATCTCTTCAAATCACCATTGAAATAATAATTATTTTTGATAATTTTGGAGGTGGGTAAGGTGACTTGTTGGCTTAAACTCTGTGATTATCTCAGTTGTGTAGAAAATATGGCCCTATTTTTGGTTACTACTCCCCAAATTAAGGGAAATTGAATTCTGAATTAGGACTAATGGAAATGGATATGTATAATTTAAGGGAAAACAGTAGAGATATTGATGAGTATTTATGGAGTCGCTTCTGGAGCACTGAAAACAGTAATTTAAAAATTAAAAAGGAAGAAAGGAAAGAAGAAAAGAGGAAGGGAGGGAGGGAAGGAGGGAAGGGAGGAAGGGAGAAAGGGAGGGAGGGAAGTAGGGAAGGAAGGAAGGAAGGAAGGGAGGAAGGGAGGAAGGGAGGGCAGGAGGGAGGTAGAGCAGAGAAAGAAAGGAAAAGAGAGGAATAATTACCCTTCCCTGAAAACTTTTTTTTTTTTTAATTGAACTAAATAGCTATAGGTTTCTAGGTCTCTAACATATTTTGGTGATGGTGTGGTGGCCAGTTTGGCTATGAGTTTGGCTATAAATTCAGTAAGCACTTGTGTGATTCTTTGATAATTATTTATTTACTTTTTGAGCACATAGTTGTGGAACTACAAAGTGATTCCTTCAGGGATGCTTCAGCAAGGCATTAAGACATAGTTCTGAACGTCAGCTGGGCCTGCACTGGGTGCTGAGAGTGGCCACAAACAGGGCAGTGCCTTCCTGCCCTGGCTGAAATAATGCCTTTTCTGTCTTTATTAGTATACACAAGTTAAATACTGCTGAAATGTCTTCATGGTAGTCAATACAGTCCTTTAAAATCTATGTAGTTAAATATTTAGAACTATACCATTCCAAGGTATTGACTCTTTGTAATTTTTGGAGACCAGTTTCTCTGGATGCTGATAAAAACTTTAAAGAGGCACCATAATAACTATTTTTGTCCTTATTTCCTCTATGAAAGTGCACAATGCAAAGTTCTCTCTCTCTTAAGATATTAATGGGTACCAAACATAATTTGGTAAATGGACCAGCTCACAGGAAGAACTCTAAAGAGTATCAGAATTTAAGGAATGTCAGAAACAAAAGAGCTTGCAAAGAGACCAGAATGGAAGGGAAAGTGAAACAAAAATGAACAGAAGGTGATATTGCTGATGCTGAGGTTAGAAAACCTTTCTAGAAAGGCAGAGGTCCAACAATGGATATGAAGAGGCAGGAGCATTATGTCACAACTTGCTTACTGTATGTATATAATTTTCCCTTTCATTACATATGTACATATATACACGTATATGTAAAATTATATATGATATATATATTTAAGTGTGTGTGTGTGTGTGTGTGTGTGTGTGTGTGTGTGGTGTCTGTCTATCTTTAGGTAGAAAAACCTAACAGACATCACTGTCACCAAATGATCAAAGTTAACATTTTCCGTAGTGGGACTGTACAGATTAGGGGCTGCCTGCTGGGATGAAATACAGTTAGCACCACCTATGAAGAAATTTTCTCCAAAAGATATTTAGATTATTTCTCAATAAGCCTACAGCCTTAACCTCAAAGGTATAGCAAACACAGGTATTTAAAAAGGTTGTGTGAGAACATAAACAACTGGATAAATCTAGAATGTGAGCCATTCTAAGACAATGGACCTACATTCTTCAAAATGTTAATGGTATCAGAGGGTAAAAAACAAATGGGATGATTGTTCAAGAGAAAAAGAATTAAAAAAAAATGCAAATTTATCCATATGATAATCTATAGGAAAATTCTTTGAGAGTTGAGAAACCATATAATGTGAAGTACTTTGGGAAAAAAAAAGATGAAAAGAATTTGAGGAGCGTAACCAAATATACTGCATGATATCTGAAAATGAGCATATACAGTAAGTAAAAGAGGGACATTTTTAGGAATGTCCTAAAATATGAATAAGTACCATGTGGAAGATAATATTGGCAAATTATTGTCAATTATTTTAGTTGTGGTAATGGCATCAGGATTGTAGGGAAATGCCATTATTTTTAGAAAGTGCAAGCTGAAGTGTTTGAAGTTGTCTGTTTGACACGACAGTCACAGCTCACCTACACAATTATTTAGCAAAATACACACCCACACACACAGAGCAAATAGTAAAATGTGAAGAGCTGTTGACAAATCTATCTGGAGAGCACAAATGTAATCATATGCCTTGCAACTTTCTGTGTATTTTAAAACCATTCCTTTAAAAAATGAAGTGCACATGGGGAGCAGAAGTGTCATGTTGCTGGAAGATTCAGCAGGATAAGGGCAGATTTAGCAGGAGGGAGATTGCTTGTTTCTCTGGTGGCAGCATTTTTAGCCATTTAACAATGGATTGAGAAGTAAACCAGAGGTGAGGAAAAGGAAATAGTATGCTTGGGCAATTACTGGAAGAAGTTAGCAGATAAGATGTAGAAATAAATAAATTTGAAAGTGGAAGGAAATGTGTATTTAGAGAGGAGATTTCACTTTCCTATTTCCATTTTTTGATTTGTCACAGGTTTTGCTTTTCTTTTTGGTTCATTCCAGTTTTATTAAGAGGGGGAGGAGGTGACTTTTTCAGCCCTGATGGAAAGTATCTGCAGAAATGGAAAGAGTAGAGAAGAAGCCAGTAATGTTTTAAGAATTTAGGAATTAGGTGTGAATAAGAAGCCAAAACAAAGTGAGGCAGAATGAACTTCCTTTGAAACTAGCTTCAGGGACCTGCAGAATCCTTCCCAAGATCCTGTAACTACTTATCGCATTCTTTTTCTTTAACAAGGGGCCTCCCATATTGTACAAACCTAGACCCTACAACACCTGGATCCACACATACAATGAGGTATGAAAAAGAAACTCATCGTACAAAATAGAGGTTTGCAAACTTTAGCAAGCAAGAGAATCATCCAGAGAGCAGGTTAAAACAGACCCTGAAGTAGTTATACTTCCTTTTTACCAATGAAGAAAATAAGACTCCTGAAGAGCACCTGACTGCCCATGATCATGTGGCTGTTGTTGACTGAACTGGTACTAGGTATTTTGCACTTTTCTCTGCTCCATGCCTGTTCTATTTGTGACTCTTGTATCATGAGAAAAGCTCTACCTATCCTTATGAGAACTGTGAAAAATTACTCTTACTGATTCCTGAAAGTGTGAAATTTGAGAGGCTTAACCCAAACTATGCAGCCATATTTTCATTTGCTCAGGATAAGAGTTTTCCTCTTCCCAACCCACTTCATTTGGTTGCTTTTTAATAGAAATATTACGGAATTTTAGATCATGTAAACCTTACTCTGAGTATATTAGCTTCTATTGCTGCACAATAAATTGACACAAACATGGAACACCAAACTATAAATTTATCATTTCACAATTTCCAGGTGTGAAGAGTTTAGGCACCAGTTAGCAGAGTTCTCTGCTCAGGTCTCATCAGACTGAGAGCAAAGTATTAGTTGGGACTTCCACCTCATCTGCAGGTTTCCGGTCTTTGGTGTTCACCCATCTTCAACAGAATTTTCTTCTTGGTACCTGTAGGATGGAGCTCTTGACTTCCTGCTGGCTGTCATGAGGCATTCTCAACTCCAAGACACTGTCCTCTGTCCCCCAGCAAGTGTCCTTCTCCATAGTGTGGCAGTTTTCTTCTTTGAGGCCAGAGGAGAATCTCCCTTCAGTGGACACAAGGGAACATAATCACTGAGCGACTCCCTCCTTCTCCATATAATATAACCTATATTAGGATGAATTCTGTCATATTCATAGTCCAACCCATGTTCAGGGACAGGGCTTGTACAGGTTGTGTAATCCAGGGGTGGGGATGATAGGACTATTTTAGTATTCTGCCTTCCACCTGCAAAGTTATCACCAACCATTTTATATTTGATGCCTCTTCAACATTTTCTCATAATTACATTTCAAAATTTTTTTGAGATTTAGCCCAACAAAGATTTTTTTTTCCCCAGATGCTTGTTCTAAGTCTGTTCTAACCATCAAGCAAAAATATAGGACAAGCTTTCCATTCTTGGTAAAACAATGAGTTTGTTATCTGTCTTCGATGTGACTGTAATTGCCTCCTTTGCTAATGTTGCTCTTCATTTTTAGAAAATCTGTAATAGCTTCCTTTTTGGAGATTATTATTCTTCCAATATGTATATTTCTGTAGATTTTCAACTCTGCTTTGCAAAAATGAACAAGCATTGTGTCTGGCAGTTGAACAGGACATGAGTTTATTATTTAACATTGCGTTATATTTTTAAAAGCCAGTGAATATAATAATAAAGATTAAAACACTATAGGGAGTTTGTGTCCGTGGGAGTTGTAGGTGTTAATTATGTTGTCAGCTGGAAGAGTGAAAATCCAACCTCCTGAACTTGGGTCATGGCAGGTTGGCCAAGGATCTGATTTTCTAAAACATCTATTGTTATTAAAATGTATTCATTTGTATTCTGAAGTATCTTTGCTCCTTTAGACTTAAAAAATTTTTTTTTGAAAATGGAAATGCAGATTGAATCAAGCTTACCTTGTGGATCCCAGAACTGTGTGGCGTAGCAGATTCACTAGAGGTTTTTTAAAAAAGCTGAGTAGTGTGAACTGGATGCTTAAAGAGTGTTTAGGGCTTTGATCACAGTAGGGAAGGCTTCAAAAGTCAGAGAATTTCCATTAATACAAGGCACATAAAAAACTGTGGTTTTGCCTTTTGGCCCTCAAAGGTGTTAATCTATTGCAATACTCACCAGCAAATATGTCCATTAGTTAAGCTTAAATATACTAAGAATTTAAAGTAAATTTAACAAAATAAATAAAATCACTTGTTTTTAATGTCTTGTGAAATATGTGAGATGCTATCTACTGTGTAAATATTTATTATGATAATGATCAAATTTTGACTCCTTTTGAATTCCTAAACATTCTGATTTCTAGAAACAGAGGAGCTTTCTCTTGGAAAATTAGGTAGTTATTTTTGTCCAAATAGAAAACCTGAATGCAGAACTTGCATGGTTGATTGGCTTACTAGCACCCTAGCCTGATTCTGAGAGATTTCAGAGAGGCAACATTCCATTTCTTGTTCTAAAGGGTTTATCAGGCTGCTTCCAATCTATATACTGTAGCCAAGATGATCTTAAGAAAATTCGATGCTTCTTTACCTGTCCTTCCATTAGTGATCTTTAAGTGCTTTTTAGTTAGATGAAGATCTAATCTTCAACATGACCCACTGTGCCTTGTGTCTTGGCCCTATGACTACCCCAGTCTAGAAATTACTTCATATCATTTTTTCTTACTGTTGATTTCAGCCACATTGCATTGGTCCCCTTTAGTTTCTTGAAAGAGCTACATATGTTTTGCCATTTGACCTCTGTGCATGCCATACATTCTATCCCGATAAAACATACTTAACACCTCTCTGCTCCTGCTTCCCCATTCCTGAGATCTCATTTTTGTCATTTCCAGGGGAAAATATCTTACTTTAACTACTCCCCACAAATCTACCTAATTTTTTTCTTTTTTTTCATTTTTTTTCTTTTTGTTACCTAAGCTTATAGGTGTTCCTTTCTTTCCTTCCAAGTACTTCCCTCAATGTTTAATTATCATTTATCAATGAGATTGTCTAGTCAGGGCACCCCAAACTACTAACGCAATTCTAGGTGTCAGAGACCTTCTCTCAGGTCATTACCATTGAATCTCCAGGGTCTAGCATGATGCTACATATGTGGAAGATACTGAACAAATATCTGTTGCAGAAATACATGAATGAGTATTTAAATGAAAGGATATGTAAAAGATTGCATGAATTTGATTATTCATGACTTTGGAACATTGATCATCTCCATTAAAAACTACATTTGCAAATAAACAAAGCTAGATCAAAGTCAGCAAACACTTGGCCCCTTAACAAAACATTCACCTCACAGACCAACACCTGCCAACTAGCTGGCATTATCACAACTATTTTGATGTCATGGGATATGCCTTGTGAACATTTTAATAAATCCATAATAACAAAGACAGATGGTGACCTGAGCACATCATGGAATGTCAACACAGTTCCCATCCTTTCCACAGGTCCACCGAATATAAGGAACAAAGAATGTACCCTGCAAGGAATTGCACAAGCCATGAAACAAGACAGATTTGAATGGGAGAATAGCTTTTGTACCATAGGTTAGTTCAGTTATTTGAAGGAGCAAAAGTGCAGCAGTCCATTTCAGGTAGACAGGTAGTGTGTCAGAAAAAGGCACAAATGACAGAGACAAAAGGCAAAGGTAATATTGCTCAGGATTGAGAAGAGAGGCTAAATCTTTAACAAGACTTGAGGTAGCCAGAGAAGAGTTTGAAATCTATCTCTAGTTTTCCTTTCTGCTTGAGGCAATATTATTGCCAACTTAAAACTCTTCTATAGGGATGATGGCCTGGCATTTAAATCTCTCCTTCTTTGAAGGCACATACACACACACACATACACACACACACACACACAAAATTGAAATGCAACCACTAGAACATTCTTCTTTAAATCAGTAATGGTCATAGTGTGACTTATTTAAGCATTTGTTAGCAATTCTAGTAAACAATGCCCTTCTAATTTATTTGTGTTTTTACCAGAATTAGGAGGGAAACAGATATTCGTGGTAGACAGTCAAAACAAGATCAAATATAATCAAATTTGTAATAAAATAACATTCTTGAACAGTCAAGAAAGGGAAGCCTGACATGTAAATGTCATCCACCAAGTTGATATTTTAAGCTTTCTTTATTCTTTTGTCAAATGCTGAAATCAAAACTTTTTTGGATCACTGAGATTCAGTGACTATTTCATTGAATACTTTTGAAATTGCCTCTGAAAAGTACAAATAGAAACTTTATCTGATTAGGATAAGCTGAAACTAACTTTCTGCCTGTGAACGATAGCCAAAGCAGCACTATCTACCTTCCTGAACTGTTGTGAATGGATTTCTAGAAGTCTGTTGCTTTCTTTTTTTAAAATATTTTCTTAGTTGTTGATGAACCTTTCATTCCTTTATTTATATGCAGTGCGAGAATTGAACCCAGCGCCTCACACAAGAGGCCAACGCTGTACCACTGAGCCACAACCCCAGCCCCTCTATTGAGTTCTTAAGTAAGAAAAATAAAATATTAAATGCTTCAAAAAGGAGTACACAGCTATAAATTAAAATACAAAACAAAATATCTTTAAAAGTGATTGACACAAGTTATTGGCTCAAATAACAGCATAAATTATGTTTTAGTTCTTCTTTCAGTTGAACTTTCCTGCATCTCAATTATTCCATTTTGGCATGGGAAATACCAGGACATTAGTTTTATATTCTAGATTAATGAATGGTGGCCTTGGAAGTAATGAGGCTTCCTCTAATCTGGTGCTTTGCATAAACCCACCTGATCTGCCTCTGCTTTGCTACTCTTCAGCTCATTATCCATTGACGTCCAATTGGAATCTGATCCGGTAACTCTTCTGTTTCAACCATTCCTTATTTTCATTGTGCTTAGGATGAGCCCATCTCAGGCCTCTCTCCTGGCCATCCTCAGTTCTCCTCATCTCCTGGTCCTCCAGCCACACCCGGCCCCAGCAGGTTACATTTCCTTCCTCTCCCTCTAGAGATCTCCTCTGCTTATATCTCATCCTAGAGTTCCCTGGCACAGGACCTTTCCTGCTGTCCATCTTGCTAGACCTGGCCCCTGCTGTGTGACTCATGACTCCCACAGGATTTTCTTCAAAATGCTTTTTATAATTTGTATTCACCTATTTGTAATTGTTGTTGCATTCCTCTAGTTTGTGAACACCATAAGGGCAGCTTCCAGTCTATTGCTGACCTGTGTTTTTCAGAGCTAGGCAGGCAGAGGAGGAACAATGTGTGGCTAAACAAAGTTCTTTGAACACATGAAACAATAGATGGCACATGGAACTGACTGTATTTAGGAGAACTACGATGATTTTTTAATCATATCAAAATTGTTCAAAACATTCTCAACTAAAAGAATAGGGTTATTGCTATTTTGGTAACATGAAATGGCACATAAAATTTTATATTTTAAGTAAACTTTGGTGTCAAGCATTCTTCATAAAGTAAAACACTATTAAATTTTCAGAGAAATAATATGCTGCTTAGAAAAGAAACACAACCCCCCAATGAAAATTGAAAATGACTCCATAGACCAATGAATGATAAGAATATATACCATAGTTACATGAAAGTTATAAATATTAGGTTCATTAAAGTTTCACATGCACACCAAAAAAAAACAAAGAGTACAACAAAACACGTTTTCTTTCTTTCACATTCATTAAAGGCTTAGGTTGGCAAGGCTAAAATTGGCAGAGCTTCAAAATAACTGAGGAGCTGTTGAAAAACATGTGTACTGTGATATCTCCTGAAGATTCCAATTAAGGAGGCCTAGGAGTACTTATGAGTCTGTACATTCAAGAATGACTGTAATTTGGAAAAGCATTTTGCACTGTCATTAATATAATAATAGCTACAATCTATTTAATACTATGTGCCAAGCACTGTAAAAATACTTCATATACATAAGATTATTTAATCCTAACATTGAATACATAAGGAATAGGTAAAGAAATATCTTTATCATTGATTAACCAGTGAAAGCACTTTACCAGGAAGGCTGTATTTTTGTTTTTCTTTAATAGTCCATGTAGTACACAGAGCTGCCAATTTGACTTAACAGTCCATTTATGTTTTATTCTTGTTATTCTTCCTTAAATGGACCTGAAATGAAATGGATTTGAATTCATGGAGTTTGTTCATTCAGTGTGAATCAGAACAAAGTTTGCCACAATTAGTTTGAGAAAAGTTGGAATATTCTAAAACCAAAGCAGAGAGAAGCCACAAAAGCCATAAGAAAAGTAGAAGACTTGAAGCTATAGAGTCTTTTCAGTGTTACAGGTTAAATCAGCTTCCCAGGTACAATAGGAAAATAGGTCTGCACCAGAAGGTACATTAGGGTGGGGGTCTCTACATTTGGTTTTGCTTTGTTTAGCAATAAACTACAAAAGCAGTAACTATGGATGCAAATCAAAGGTCAGGATTCACCAGCTGATAGTTTATAGTATAAATTATTGATCACTATTTTGTGGTTCCTTTCATATTCATATATATCACCATCCTTGTTAATAGCATTTTAGAATAAGAAGTATAAATTTGTACATATAAACATACAGGTTTGTATATATATATTCATAAAATGTGATAACATACCTGTATATATCATGCCCATTATAATAACAGTTCATTTTATAAAGTACTTAGTACGAGACTGAAGGCTACATTTTCTGACTTAATTCTCCTAACAATGCTGTGACATGCTATTCTATTGGTTGTTATTCCCATTTTACCATTGAAGCCAAAAAGAGTTAGATGAGTTAGGTAACATATCAAAAGACACTGATGAAGCCAAGGCTGGGCCTCGGGTTTTACAGAAACCAAAGCCAGTGCTGTTCTTTGCCTTCAGGGTCAAAAGCCTAGCCTCAGGGTAGCTTCCTAATTATTATAACTCCCACTTTCTTCCTCTAGAAATTTTGTCTACCACTCTACTTCCAACTCAAAATACTCCAGGATCCCGCCTTTCTCTTACTAAGACACCCAGCTCATTCCTTACTGTGCCATGGCACTTACTATGTACCTTCCCAGACCACTCCTCTCTCTGATATTCATTTATTATCTTCTTGATCATAACTCACCTCCTCAATAAGGTCTTCCCTGACTACCAATTTAAATAAATACTTGCCTGTCCCAATTTTCATTTCCTTTTATAACATTATCCAGCCATTTCCTTCATAGTACTTATCATTTTCTTAAAATACTTCATGGTATTTATTTGTTCTTGAGTTTATTGTTTTTCTCTTCCAGGAGAACCTAAGCTATACCTGGGAAGCATTCTTATCTGTTTAACCCTATATGCTTATTTTATGAATGACTAAATGGTACTAGATTTAACAGGATTCATCCAAACCTTGTGATAAATGCTAATGATGCAATGTCAAATTAAACATGAATCTTAATACAAAAGGTTAATAATATAATAATTGGAGATTTAAAAATGCAAATAATTGTTTTGTCCCCAAGGATAATTTTATGGATGAAATTGATACCTTAAGTCTATACTCAATTTATCTTGCAGAGAGAGATGAAAGCTGTCTCTTCAGTAAGTCCTAATGCTCCCTCATGCATATGAAACATGGATGATTTGGCTGGTCAAAGTTAGGTACTGGCTCTGTCTCTAAATCTCAAATTTGCAGCTCTACCTAAACTCTTGAAGAACTTTATAATTGGAACAGTTTCCAAGATCTACTAGAAATTCATATTTGGGATGTTTGCTTGGGGTCTAGAAATCCCTGTACTTTATTTCATTTTTTGTTTTTATTTTTTAACTTTATGTATTTTTATGTGGTGCTGAGGAGCAAACACAGTGCCTCACATGTGCTAGGCAAGCACTCCACAACTGAGCTACAACCTCAGCCCCATGGAAATCTCTGTATTTTAAAATACCCTCTATGCTCCTCTGGAGCTTCTGATACCCATCATATTCATCTATTTTGTGAGTCACCAGAGTATACTCCCTGGCTCAGAAAAAAACAAACAAACAAACAACAAAGAAAAACTACATTTTGTGCTGGCAAGGAATTTAGACAAATAGCCTATATTTGCATATTTGCATAACTTGTATCTCAAAGTCAAGAGTACTTTTTAAAGTTGAAACTAAAAATGGAAGTTTGTACTTTTCAAAATCATTTACTCAGACATCAATTTAGTTTTAATTTGTAAATCCTTCGTACCAAAAAGCACAAGGTACTTTACAAACATGAACCACAGGAAAAACATGAATCTTGACAAAAATACTGTCAACTAGATAAAATGTTTTTAGAAAAATTTAAACTATAATTCTGCCTTTCAAATTGAATTTCAAATGACATTTCTTGCTCTAGTGATGTGTGAATCTGCTGTATCTTTGTTAGTTAGGAGTATTTTACTTGCACTTGGATGCTCTTAAACACACCTGCAGGTGAAACTTCTCTTTTTCCTATCATCCCTTTCCTTATGTTTAGATGAGACAGCCTATGTTATTTTCATTGCTTAACTAGGCAGAAGGGAATTGAAGTGCTTCTTTACCCTCTCCCCACTTGCCTCCACCCCAAAGGCATCAGAATTTATCCCATTTTGTCTCTAATCATTCTAAGGTTACTTCCTTGAATTTCAAATTTAGGCTAGGTTTTAATCCATGTTCTGTCACAGTCTACTGTACCACTATAAATTTTGTAGACTTCAGGCACCTGAAATCACAGTAAAGCATCTGAAAGAAGATTTTGCTCCTTCCCACCTCTGAGCAGTTCTGTCTATACAAATCCATATAGAAGCCAGACCTGCCTCTTCACAAGGGCCTTGTTCTCATCTTGACCTTATTTGTATTATCCATCAAGTTTGCCTACCTTGTATTTCAATTTCCTGAAGTCCAGAGTTCAATTTAGACTTCCTCTTAGGAAAACATTAGAAAATATCTCTATTTAAGCATTCCTAGTTAAAATTTGTTCAATACCCAGGGGTACATTCCTATTATACACCCACATTCATGTTAGACTTGTTATCAAGGACTTAATCCTCATGATAGAAATTTGGGTATTCGGTTCTCCCTCTGTGATCTCAGGGTCTCTGAGAACACTTAATGTGAATGAAATAAAGAATAAGTATCTTTCATAATAAAATTTAGCACAAGTTAAATCACTCATATTACAAGTTCCTAATTTAGCTGGATAGAACTCTATCATTAGACATGCCAAATGTTAGATTGTTCTGCTTTTGATATAATTAGGTGTTAAGTTTTTAAAGCACATTTTGTGTCCCACAAAAACAAAAAATCAGTGAGCTTCAAGGAAATAAGAAAAGTTACACAGAAACTATCAAAATTCATCACATCATGCCGGGCGTGGTGGCGCACGCCTGTAATCCAAGCAACTTGGGAGGCTGAGTCAGGAGGATCGCGATTTCAAAGCCAGCCTCAGCAACTTAGCGAGGCCCTAAGCAACTCAGTGAGACCCTGTCTCTAAATAAAATACAAAATAGGGCTGGGGATGTGGCTCAGTGGCCGAGTGTCCCTGAGTTCAATCCCTGAAAAAAAAAAAAAAAAAAAAAAAAAATTCATCACATCAAAAAGATAGTATTTCTTGAATGATCAGTTCCTGAAAATCTATAAGGAGGTTGATAGACAACTTTGCAACAAAATGGTAAAGCATAGCAATTCCAATGAGAAAAGCAAAACCAAGAATGCTAAGGTATTATTATTTTTTAAAATATTTTTTAGTTGTCAATGGTCTTTTATTTGTTCATTTATTTATATGCAATGCTGAGGATCGAACCCAGGGTGTCAAACATGCCAGGCAAGTGCTCTACAACTGAGTCAAAACCCTAGTCCTACTAAGGTATTATTTTAATCTGATAAATTTAGAGATTAAAATAAAAAGGTTGCAAGCCCATTCAATTGGAATTGTTAAAATGCCCTTGACTAAGGCACTTATTTAAAATACTTTACAGTCAACTTTTTAAAGAATCCACCTTTTAACATAAAAATCCAACTTTTTATATTAAAAATACAACTATCTAGTAGAGTTTAGTTCCTATTGAATCCTTAGACTTCTCATGCAAAGGCTGTAGAGTTTCACAAATTTATTTCATGCTTGACATCCTGAAATACTTGAATTGATCAAAAGGAATGAAAAATTGAATTATGGTTCCCCGATATGAAATATCATGTAAACATTCTTGGAAGCAATATTATTAAACATTTATTTCACAATCAACATTCCATGAGAATACCAAAATGAAGAAAATAGTGCTTTTAGAACATATTATTTATGTGATTAAATATTTTGATAAAGTTCTCTTTTATAGGGAGACATATGAGTCATTCTACAAGTATAAATTTCTGCCAAGTGTCCCTTACATTCAGACTTACTTGAGGGGAAAAGTGTCGAAAAACAAATTTTAAATTCATCTTCAGAAGAGAAATACTTTCATGAGGAGAAATATTTATTTTGGTTATCACTGTCTTTACTAAGAACTCTAAAAGAAATATCAAAATGACAACACTGGCTAGGGTGGGATAGTGGAGTTATGAGTGATTTTAATTTCATGTTTAGTGTTTTTCATATTTAAAATAATTATTGCTATTTTAGTTAGGAATGGATACATATTCAGATGTAAAGATACAGAAAACGTTTGTTAGTTCTAAAGAGACTCTTTGGATCCGACCTCACACCTGTCCCCAATGTGGTCATGGTGTTGCTTACTTCCATACATCCTCTCCATCTCCAAGCTGACTTGGATCTCAATTTTCCAGCACATGTCTGGCTTGGTAAGTCCTTCACCTAGCCACATAAGCCTTCTCTCCCTGATCTTCTCATGTCAGTTTGTTAATCCTCCCCTGCAACATGAACAATTGTTTCACTTCTGTTGTTTGATAATAATAAATAAGAACCTTCCAGCAATTTTCTAATAGTTTCCTAAATTGGAAGCATCCTAGGATCATATTAATTCCCATTGAGATCCTTCCAAATATTAACTTTTTTGAAAGTAACTGACTTCACAAATATCTTAAATATTTTGAGAGAAAACTTAGATCCCTATTATAAATAAATAAATGTAATTTAAACAAAGAGATGATCCTGAATTCCTGCCATCTTTTCATATCTAAGACTTGGAGCCTGAGGCCCACTGCATCTTTGCTGAAAAGATGTTTGCCGATGACAGAAAGGTAGCACTAAACTAAAACTTTGTCCTTGATATAATCAGAAGAATTGAAAAAGAATTGGAAGAAAGGCAGTGTTCATGTGATTGGATGTAGCCCTTGATGCAACCTAAAAATCGTGACCACATTGTCTAATGAAACCCACCCATGTTTAGGTTGATGCTACCCCATGACCTTTGCATATCTACATGGGGGCAGGGTAGGAAGCCACTCAAAAATATGGCTTGCCCATGGTTGGAGTGATTCCCTGGAGTTCCCTTTTAAAGTTAACGAGTTCATGAATGACCTGAGCTCTACCAAAATGATTCATGCAAAGTTTATACACCCAGAATCATGTTATTAGAGAAACCTTTTAGCCTGGCAAAGGAAACTTAACAGTGGCAGGTAGTAATCACGATTGGATGTTTGACAACCTGTCACATGGAATCATAAGGAGGGCTCATTTGATTTGATAGAAAGCAGAGCTGACATTAGTGTTGTGTTGATGCCTGGAAGAATACGTTTTTAATACAGATAAAGACTCTCTAAAACCTAGATCTACCTAAGAACAATATTTGAGGAAATAGACAGTAGATTGTGCAGGATGCAAACAAATTACTTCCTTCCTTTCACATTGTCTCAGAGCAAATAATTTCATATATATGGGAATTAGGAAAGGGCCAGGGAAAGTCAGGGCTTTGTACTCATTTTGGAAAACTCCTGCTCCCCGTTTGCTGCCAGGTGTTCTCTTCCCTGGCTGGCTGCTTTCCTGGGAGGGTGGAGAGCCTGAGGGAGGCCTCAGTGCAAACACTCCAGTGGTCCACATGAGTTATCTTCAAATGAAGATGAAAAACAAGACTGTTCACAGAGCAATAAAAAAGCACTTAGAAGCTTCCAGGTCTAGCAATCTTGGAATAAACCCAAACAAGAAAATAGATGACGTTTGCAATAAAGAACCTGGTAAAAACAGAAGCAGCAGGAGCATCCGGGGTGGCCAAATACTGACAGAGAGATCACTACATAATTTTACCTTCAAGTCAACATATGTGAACCATTCATCGGGCAGAGGCCAGTTCCTCCCTTTCCCCCCACCCACAGACTTGGGGTGTGTGATAGGGACTGGATTTTCCAAACAATGTCACTCCAGACACAGGTTCAACTACAGGTACAGGCAATCCAGTGGATTTCTTTAATCCTAAGAGCTAAGGCATTCTAACAAGGTGCCTACATGGCATGGAAGTGAGGGACCTCCAAGGTGAACTCCCCACACTTACACCTTCCTTCCACCTCACTCCAACACAGCTCAGTAAGATACATGATTCCACCACTGTTTTCGCTGCAGGGCCGTTCCAGGGGCTGTCCTAACAGTCCTTTCTGATCAACATGTGGGGATGGGGCTTTGATTGGCCACTGAAAAGTCTACTTCCCTTGCAAAACAGCTGCTATTCAGGAAATCTGAGCAAGCCAACCTGGCTTCCAATCCTCAGGAAAGTCCCCATGCCAGTTAAGCCAGTCTACAAAGGCAATGGGTCCAGGACACTTCATTAATATGCAAAAGAGAGGGAGTTAATTTGTGCATTGTGACTTTTGCTACTGAATGTGATGAATTAAAGTCAGACTCAGAGCCAGACTCATGAGAAGCTGCATGTAGGATCTGTACAGTCTAGGTCTGAGAACCGGGAGGTTACCATTGCCCTGCACCTATCTATACCTGGGACCACCTGCTCCTCCTCCTCTCAGTTCTTTCCTGCCTGCTTCATTCCTTGCTTCTCAAATTCAAAAGAATCTGGGACCAAGGGAACAGAATTTGCCTCTGGAGAGGAGCAGAGATAGAAATTAAGAGTTAAGGGCAGGAAAATTGAGGAAAAGGAACACTAGAGGAGAAATCAGGGAGGATAGGCATCCTTGTTTCTTTAGAGAGGGAATCCAGAAAGGATATCTGTGCGTTTGCAATCATTGCTAAAATGTTCACCTGAGCCCTGTTGTGAACAGCAAAGATTTCCTGATGTCTTTTGTCAATAGACAGACTTCTGGGTACTGATAGCCTTTGTATTGCCTGCTGAGGTGAAAGGAGGGGTTGAAGGGAAACAAGTCCCAGTGCTTTCTCCTCCAGCAGAGTGGCACTGACCTTAACCATACCCAATGCTGGGAGAGGCTTGTGGGAAAAGAAATAGTAAAGCAAACTCAAGCTGAATATTAAGGAAGGGACAAGAGCTATTTACGCCAAAGGGATTGTTTTATAAATTATTTTCCTATTTCTTGAAACAACTCAGAATACAATATGAATAACTTTTATTAAATGTTTTTTCTATGGGTCACATACTATTTGGAATAATTCTTTGCATGTGTTAATTTCCTGAATTCTCATTAAAATCCTATGGAGTGTGCACTATGATTCCAGCTTTACAGATGAGGAAACTGAGGTACAGATAGCCCAAACAAGCTGTCCAACCCTGGCAGTGAAACTTCTGAGACTGAACCCAGGTAGATTGTTCACAGATTGTGCATTCCTGACATTCTGATTTCACTCAGGTTATCTGGAGGAAACTCGAACACTAGGTACGAGGTTGAATAGAGACTATTAGACTCTATAAGGACAGACAGAACAAATATCCTACTCCCTCAGGCCAAAGAGTTACCCAGGAATAAAACAAGTGTCTTGTTAGAAGGAAAAGGAAATTGCTTGCTAAGTCAAGGTTCAGACCCTAAAAGAAATACAGGAAAGGTGTCAGGGAGCTACAACCATCCAGGTCATGGATGCAGCGTCCAAAACAAGAAAGTCAGTTTTCAGCACAGGAGCTCTTGGAAACAGCAAAAGGTTAACAAATCCATGAGTGGCAGGAAGAATTTAAACTTCTTCTTTTTCCAAGTTTTCAAAAAGCCTATTCTATTCTCATTCTTCCAAATAATAACTGAGTCCAACTATGCTTACCTAGATTTAAAGCTTCCACACCAAGACTTTTTCTCACATAGTAAACAAACACAAAAGAGTAGCATTTTACATCAGAGAATTTGAACAGAGGCTTAGTGTAGCTAAAGGCTTCTATCACTATCTTCAGTGACTACTAATAAGATCACACATATCAAACATGAGGGCATACTTACCATATGTACTGGTCCTTGAAAGTTCAACCTTCCTCCCTATCCCACACCCAAATCTCTTAGCCAGAATGAAACACCCTCTAAGCACTGTGCAATAATGCTCTCTGCATAATCATTGTTTGGAACATACAACGTTACTTGACATTCTGTGGGTGCCCCATGACCAAATTCCTGAATCATGAATTAAATTTTCCTACTTCACTAGCATCAGCCATGCCTAGAGAAAATGAATGTGTCAGACATAATGTACTTCTGATTCCCTAAAAATAAATTCAAAAATTAAAATCCCTGGAGATTTCAGCTGTGGAGTGGCAGGGATTCAGAAGCCAGATGCTCCGTAGGCTCTTTGAAATAGACAAAGTAAATGCCAGCATTAGTCCTCTGAGGACTGATAGTGCATCCAGTACATGTTTTTAGTGGCTTTTCCCTCTTCAACCTGGATTTTTATAGCAGTAATAGATTAGGTCTTTCTGTGTGCTCTCCCTAATTCATCTGCTTTTTTTTTTACAGATGCTTGTCTGAAATACATTTTGTTTGGTTGTAGGTGGTTTCCTTTCCCAGCTCAAGGATAACATTATAATATTCTCCCATTGAGACAAAATCAACAGACTCTTATTTTAGGGACTCCTGGGTTCTATAGAGCATCATTAATCTTCTAGTGTTCCTTGGGAATCCAGACCAATGAATGGGCCATGGAATATGTGCAAGGTTTTGTTTAGTTGTTTGGGGGAGGAAGGTTAAATAGAAGTCAGGAAGATGTTTTTAAATGTATTTCTCCAACAGGAAAGCCAAATATAAAGAAACCATGATTTTGGGACCAATAAATGTTAATAAGCAATTATTTTCTAGGAAGCAATAGATGCTTTCTTGTACCCAAACTATGTCAAATACAATTGCCCATTGCTAAAGCCCAGGTCACATCCTCCATTTCTGTGGAGAAGAACTTTGATGACCCTAGAACAATATCTGCAGGCCCAGCAGTAAAGTCAGAAATTTCATTTCCATAGTAACCAGAAATGAAGCACTCACGTTAATGTGAGTGCAGAGCCACAGTGGGAGCAGCAGCACTTCTGACCGGGATAAATCCTTAGCCCTAGTATTCACAGCACCAAATAGGAAGGAAAAGCAGAGGGAGGGGGATTAAAACTGAAGAATTTGCTGAAATTTTAAAAAGCAAAATGTGAGTGTTTTGACTTTCATATTTATAACACCAACTGACCTTCAGGAGCTTCTAACCACCATTTCTTTAGCTATAGAATGAGAGTAATAATACATGCAGCCTGCTTCTTGGGTAGATAGCGCTTACACTGAGCTCTGAGGCTATGAAGGGGAACAAGGTGCTTTACACGCACTTATGCAATTCTCACTGCTATGCTTTCTGTGGAGCTAAGAGTTAACAATTTCATGGTGCTATGTTCCAACCACTCTGCAAGCTTTTATGGACACATTCTCCTCACAAAAACTGAAAGGTAGGTACAGCTATTTTTTTCCTTTGCAGAGGAAAAAACTGAAGGGAAAAGCAAATGGGACAAAGTACAACAGCAAAATATACACACCTTTATTATCTCCACAAATTAATTAGCTACTGTTTATATATGTAATCATATTATTTCTTTCTTTCTGCTCCATGGTAGATCTTAACTAAAATGGTGCTTGTTACATGACCTAATAGTTTTCTGTAAAAGATGCACTTTATCTTGATTTTAATGTTATACACCGTTTGTAATATTAATATTGAAATTTTGGGACATATATAAGAATCAGATGAGGATTGTATAATTATGTTCTGACTATTGTTGAAAAGCTCTAAAAGTACTTGAATTGATTCTAGTGTGTACTAAAAAGTAGAAGCTACTTTTTTTTTCTATATCTAGCAAAATGCTTAATGACAGCAATTCACTGGATTCTGTTTGAGGCCACTAGTCCTGAAGTACTATAGGATTTAACATTCAGTATTAATCATCTATGTTAGCATTGTGACATTGTGATCTGAGTTCCTGCACTGTATTCATTGTGATTTGGATCATATTACCAAAGCAAAGGTAGCATGGTCATATAAATTTGAACTGACCTATGGCAACATGGGAGTGACTGAATCAACACTAGTCTTTAGGTTATGCTTTTAGCCTAGCAGACATGACAGCAAATCTGTTTGTATAGTTTTACATCACTTAATATTGAAAAGGGGGATTTTCAAATTTCCCCTAGCTGTCTTCCCAGAGTCTGATGTGAACTATATATAACAAGTCCCTTTTGGGGATATGATATCAACTGCATGATTTATGTATCCAATTTACTATGCACAAGTTAAAATCATAATTATTAGCAGTTACATATAAAGTTTTGTTGAATGTTATTATTTAGAGAGCAAAAACTATGTGTATTCATTCTCAGTTTACCAGGAATAATTTTCTAGATTATAATAAATGAAGGAAATTTGAAAACCATTTCTTCTGGCCATCTTCCCCCCCCCCTCCTTTTTCAGTTATCAGAACAAAACTGCAAAAAGCTTTTAGGAAAGGAGTAAGACATAGAGTTGCCTGAGAAGTGGTCATGTGAAGCATGGCATATGAAAATGCAGCTGATAGTAGTGTCAAAAAGATGACATGTGTCACTTGTCGAAGAGCAAGAAGGGCGGACACCCTAGCTGACATATTGCCTGTTTATTGCATGAACACTTTCCAGTCTCTTTGCTGGTGGACCAAGGACCATGACTGGGAATAATTGAAACACTAGAAGGGTAATGACAATTTAAAGGATGCAGGGTGGGTGGTAAAGCTGACGAGCTAAAACTGCCCTGATTAATGGTAGAGAGTTTGGGCAAGTAAAGTATTAGTTTCTCCAGGACTTGCTTTTGTTTCATGTTCTGGTGACTGCCTACGTCTTTTAAGACTAAACTCATATGTTGAAATCATTATTGTGATATATTAGTGTTATTATTGCTCACACATGCACACAGCTCACACACATACATAGATAAAGCAAAAATATTTTGTTTTCAAAGACCCTTCTTTAGATTCTAATCTGACTTTAAAATTTAGGACCAAGGCATATAACCTTAAGGATGCAGATTCTGTTTAGAAGCATTCTTCCTATTAAAAGAATGGAGAGTAATACCAGTCTTCAAATCATCTTTAACATCATCAGTTTATGTTTAGTGCTAGCCAAATTCAAATGTTACTGGATAAAAGAAGACTTTTGATATTAGATGGAAGCTTGCAACAAACACCAGTGTGTAAACATGAGTTAATCAATCAATCCAAAGAACAGATAAATGAAGTAGAGAATAAAAGAAAATGTTGTCAAATTTACCACATGGAAGTGATTTCTAGTTGAACTTCAGTAAACTACATTCCCTGTGATTTAAGCCAGAACGTTCAAGACCTAAGAACACATACTCTCAGGCAGAGAGTTATAATTGTGAGAAAGAACTTATTTTTACCTATTGTGCCCATCCAACTTACATATATGGAAAATAACAAGGACAGACAGGGCATCCTGCCATCAAGGTAATGTAGGTGAACAAGAACGACTAATCTCAGGTTGAATGAAAGCATCATATTATGCTTTAAAAGTAGAAATTATATAGATATCCAGGGCATATGTGCTCTACAAAGCTGAAATTTCTTAGGAACTTGAGTTTAACTGAAAAGAGATTCAATTTAAAAGTTTCACAAGTACAGAAGAATATGGCAGCCCTTCTAGATCTGGGACACAAAAACAAGAGCAAAGCCATGGAAAAGTCAACATTGGGATAGTAGAAGATGGGGCAGCAAGAAGCTGAGAGATCTTGAGTGGAAGTTTAATTCTATATGAACACAATTTATTTGGTCATCTGCCTTGGTTATTGAGTGAAGATATGGATAATAACTAATCGTTGGCTTTTGAGTGAAAGAATGATTACTATAGGCCAGAGAAAATTAGGCAAACAATGGTGTGAATAATCATTTTTTTAGAAGTAAAGAGGAATGAGAAAAAGAATGGAGGGGGCAAGGAATAAATTTGGCCCATATTAGAGGGGTTTTATATTAAACCCGGTTTGAAGTGAAGAGGGTTTAGACCAGTTGAAATGCAGCAGGGAGCAGACATGTGAAGGGAAAAACTGGGAGACCTTGGCGATTTTCCACAGAGTCAAATATAAAAAATACATTGTAAGCAAAAACCATATGGTCTTCTTTTCCTGTATTTTCAATATGTAGGACAGTATCTGGAATAAAGAAACCACTGATAAAGATAATGTAAGACAGCAAAATAAAAGGGTTTAAAATTAAAATTAAAATTTTTGAGAAGTTATATCAAGGAAAGGTACTGGGACTATAAGAATATCCACTTTGGAGGAAATGTCTACTTTTAGGGATAGAGAATATCATGGTGGTAAACTCCCCAAGGAAAAAGAATTTACCAATAGTTGAAAAATTAGAAAGTTGGACAATTCATTTCTGCTAGTTCCTTTTTTAAGAAAAATGAGGGGGGGTATGAAAAGTGGTGGAATGAGACAGAGGACATTTCCTTATGTACATGTATGATTACATGAATGGTATGAGTCTACATAGTGCACAACCATAGAAACAAAAAGATGTACCCTATTTGTGTACAATGAATCAAAATGCAGTCTGTAAAAATAAAAAAATAATTTTAAAAAGAAGTTTTAGCACATACTAATTGTACAAATTCGTGGGATTCACTCTGATATTTCTTTACATGCACAAATTGTGCATTGATTATATCCATCCATGACTTTCTTTGTCCATTATCTCTTGATGGACGCCAATGCTGATCCTATGTCTTAGCTGTTGTGAATCTTTAGTATTTCCTGCTCCAGTAGTTGTAAAGGGCCTTCAGAGCTTGTCCTATGAACAGACATAGGTTCCTGGAAGCATTCCAAATTTGTTGAAATTTATAACATGGCTGGATTATAAAAAGCTATTTCTTACAAAAAATAAAACCCTAAAATATTCAGAAACTGATTAAGGCATTATAAACTTTGATATTGATGCTATGTAACTAAACCAAAGAATTTCATATTCTTTGCCAAAAATTATCATGCAAGTCATTTACATTATTTGTTTCTTAAAGAATCTCATAATCTTTTCCATTATGATTAAACACCATGTTATTTCTTCAATCTTTGGATTATAGGGTACTAGAGCAATGAGATACCAAATAGATTAAAACTATATTAAGAGTAACTGGAAAGTGTACTTGTCAAGAATTTTGCAATAGCATCTACAATAGTGAATATCATTCATAATCTGAAGTTTGGATCAAAGATTCTTAGACCTTTTCAATGTTATTAATGTTATTAATCAATGTTATACAATATTATTAATCATGAAGCCAGAATTATAATTTTTCACTGAATTTTTCATATTTTAAGACTTCAAGTGACTTCTTATATTCTGGTTCTTATTTTTTAAAGTATTATATGCAGCCAGATGTAAACAGGGTACAATAGTAATTAGTATGGTCTCAGGGGAGAAAATATTTCTGAATCTTTTCAGTAAAGCAGAGAGGAATTAACATTCTTTTGAGGAGCTTATGGACTTTAAAAATTTTGTTTTCCAGTCTAGAGAATTAAGAAATAGATACACTGAGACTAAATGACTTGCAAAAATCTAATGAACAAAGGACAAAATAAGAAATAACACCTCCCAAATTTTAGAATCCTACATTTAACATAAAAATCTAGATCAGTAATTTCTACACATTGGCAAATAAGAATTGCTTCAAATGATGAGGGACTGGCTTGCCTGTCCCATACGTGGAGCCCTAGATAGACTCCTGGGATACAGTCCTAGAGTTGTTTAGATTTGATAACACCCCCAACTCCCCAGCAATAAAACACCTGGGCAATACTAGACCCAATCCATGCCCTTGGGAGCTTCACTTCCTAAAACTCATCTCAAAGAACCCAGCAGTATCTACACACCCTAGGTATGGAGCAGACACACCTCCCACAGCTCCCCATACCTTCCCACTGTGAAAGGAAGCTGAGAAAAGGAAAAACAGTTTGGTACAGAGAGCAGGCATATACTCTCATTGACTATTCTCTTTTTGTTTTTGTTTTTTAATGTGTACTGATGGATATATGATGGATATTTATGTATTGATACATATCATATTTGTTTCTGCTTTCTCATTTCTAGCATTTCTTGAAAGTAGTCATTTTTCCTTACTTTATTGAGGCTTAGGGTTTTGATTAATATATTTTGGGTTGGTTTTATATTGTCGGCTTCACAACTCTATTTCCCTTTGTTTCTGTTTCTCTCCACTCTCATGCTAACAGCCAAACTCTTTTGTTTTCTATTTCACTCTTTCTTTAATTCTTTTACTTCTATTTTTTCCTCCCCCTCATAAATAACACGTCCTATATCTCCTCTGCATCTGCCCTATTCACCTCTTGAAGCTACCAACCCTTTTCTAACTTCCAAATTCCTCTTCTTTCCTCTTAATTAACTTTAGTCTTAACTTCTCTTAACACTATTTGATTCATAAAACACCAGACCCCACCACTAATGCTATAGCAAAAATAAATACAATGGAATTCATAGATAGCACCTCTAGCTTGATTTTATGCCAGACATAATTCAGGATTATTTATTATCTTTACCGATAGAAATTGCTGATCCTACCATTTGTTTATTTTGTCAAATAACATTATAAATGTCATGATACGAAGTAAGTATTTAATTTACTGCTCTACGTTATATGCATAGTTGATTGCAATTATGTGGCTCCACCTTTAGTCTTGATGCACTGGAAACATACAGGATCACTAAAGCTTATGTAATAGAAGCTCTGCTACTTTAGATTCATTCCAATAGATGGACAGACACACAAACAATATGAAAAAGCAAGGGAACAAACCATCCCCAACAAACCAGAGTGACTCAACAACAGATTCCATTGACAGCACAGTGCAGGAAATGTCAGAGAAGGAATTTAGAAAGTGTTTTAGTCAGCTTTTTTGCTGGTGTGACTAAATGATTTGACCAGCAAAATTATGGAGAAGGAAGGGTTTATGTGAGGGCTCACAGTTTCAGAGGTCTTAGTCCAGAGAAGACTGGCTCCATTTCTTAGGGCTTGAGGTAAGGCTGAACATCATGGCAGGAAAGGGAAGCAGCTCACATCAAGGTGATCAGGAAGCAGAGAGAAAGACTGTACTCTCCAGATACAAAATATATACCCCATATTGATGGCCCCAATTCCTACCTCCTCCAGCCACAACCTAACACTTCAATTAATCCCATCAGGGATTAATTCACTGATTGGGTTAAGACTCTTACAACTCAATCATATCTCCTCTGAACCTTCTGGCATTGTCTCACATGTGAGCATTTGGGGGACACCTCACATCCAAACCATAATAGAAAGTGCATAGTTAAACTGATCTACAAGATAAAGGATGATGTAAGGAGTGAAATCAGAGAGAGGTAAATACAAGAAGTGAAAGATCACTTCAATAAGGAAATAGAGATTCTGAAGAAGAATCAAGCAGAAATTCTCAAAATGAATGAATGAATAAACCAAATTAAAAATTCAATGGAAGGCATCACCAATAGACTAGACCATTTGGAGGATAGATTTTCAGGCAACAGAGACAAAATACATAATCTTGAAAATAAATTTGATCATGGAGAAAAAGATATTAAGAGACCATGAACAGAATTTTCAAGAAATATGGGATAACATTCAAAGACCAAATCTAAGATTCACAGGGGTAGATGAAGGCTCTGAAGGACAAACTAAAGGAATGCCTAATCTGTCAATGAAATAATAACAGAAAATTTCCCAGATCTTAAGAATGAAATGAAAAATCAAATATAGGATACATATAGGACTACAAAGATACAAAATTTCAACAGACCCATTCATAGGCAAATTATTATGAAAAAGCCTGACATACAGAATAAGGATAGAATTTAAAAGCACCTAAAGAAAACAGACTGATCCCATTTTGAGGGAAACCAATCTGAATCTCAGCTGATTTTTTTCAACCCAGATCCCAAAAGCTAGGAGGTCTTGGAATAATATAGACCAAGCTCTGAAAGAAAATGAATGCCAGTCAAGAATACTGTGGCCTACAAAATTAAGCTTCAGATTTGAAGATAAGGTAAAATTCTTCCACAATAAACAAAATTAAAAGAATTCACAACTAGAAAGTTGGCACTACAAAACATATTCAATGAAATATTTCATGAAGAATTGCTTCAAGCCAGTAAATGTGATTGGTTTCCATTGTCAGAAATCAAAACCTTGGGAAAATCCAATTATCTATCAAAGTGGCCAAAATCTTAATGGCCGCTAGGCCTACAGGTGAAGGCACAGGTATTCTAGGAGAATTAAGGTTAGTTAGTTGCATTTCCCTTTAGAAAGCTGCTTAGCTTCTAAGCATCAATATAACAGAGAAGCATTTTAGCAAGTCATGCCCTGCTAAAGGTTTGTACACATTATGAAAATTCTAGGCCTGCTCTTACATCCACTTCGTTTGCATTTTCTTTCTAAAAGATTTGTAAATAATAATCATGATTGGTATGACTTCAGACTCCATGTAATCACATGGAGATTAAACATTAGTTTACACATTAGGTTTTTTGGGTTCATTTCTTTAAACTATTATTACTGTGGAAATAGCTATCACATCCAGATAATAAGGTGACAGTCACTTATTGATCCAGAATGATATTAAAGAACTTGTATCTTCATTTATTCAATTCAGGTACAGAACTCCCAGTCAGTTGTCATACTTCCAACTTTCTTCCTGACAGCCTCCCTTAGTTATAGGGAATACTCCCGGGACCAAACATAATCTTCCCTTCTGTCTCATGGTAGCTGGCATATAGTAGCATTCAGTAAGTGGCAGTTATTCAGGAAGTCATGTACAAGGAGTGGATGCTGCAGTTTGGATATTAGCTGTCCCCTCAAAAGTTCATGTGGTAATGCAGGAATATTCAGAGATGAATGATTAGGTTATAAGAGCTAGATAGTTATTGGGGAGATTAATTCATTCAAGTGGATTCTAAGTGGTAACTGTCAGCAGGTAGGGTGTGACTGGAGGAAGTAGGTCAATGGAGGTGTGCCCTTGGGGATTATATTTTGTCCCTGGACCCTTGCACTTTCTTTTTGCTTCCTGGCTGACATGAAATAAGCAGCTTTCTTCCATCATGTCCTTTTGCCATGATGTTCTGTCTCACTCAGACCCAGAGCAATGGAGTCAGTCCACCATGGACTTAAGCTCTGAAACCATGAGCCAAAATAAACTTTCCTGACAGGTTGTTCTTGTCAGGTGTTTTGGTCACAGCAACGAAAAGCTGACCAACACTTTAGACCTTTTTCTGAGCCCTTGCTCCCTTGGGTGTCAGTGTACACTTTTCATCCAAGGTTAAGTTCTCTGAATTGCAGTTTTCTCACTTGGATACAATGAAAATAATAACTTCTAGATGAAGTTGTTGGTAGGATTGTAGGAAAAAAGTGCACAAACATTTTAGCATAGTACTTAACAAGTGGAAAATGAATTCTAACAATTAAAATCTTAGCTATTGGAAGACCACTTTAGATAACAACTAACACTAGAAAGTTGGATTAGGAATACTTACTGGTTTTCTAGGGCTACTTTAGCATAACAACACAGATTAGTTTGCTTGCAGTAAAATTTATTTTCTCGTGGTTTTGGAGGTTGGAATTTTTGGACCAAGCTCTCAGTGAGTTTGGTTTCTTCTGAGGTCTCTCCTATTAGACTGCAGATGGCTAGCTTTTTACTGTGTCCTTACATGGCCTTTTTTATGTTCTTGCCTCTTCTTATAAGGATACTAGTTATATTGGATTTGGGTTTCACCCTTATGACCTTCTTAAACAATAATTATTTCTTTAATTATCACCCAATCATTTATGGAGTTAGGGCTTCAAAATATGAATTATGAGGTGCTTGACTGAGTCCAAAAAAGAATGTTATTGTTAAAATATAGCTTTGTGGTTTGAAAGTAGAATGCAAGACCTTGGAAGACATGTACTTGGCTTTCCTGAAGCATTCTTGTGTTCAGATATAAAGAATTTTATAAAACGGTCTCAACTTTAGCTAATTTGGACTTTGGTACTGGAACATCAGGTAGTAAAATTCCACTGGACAGAAATAAATGCGTCTGTGGATGCTTGTCTCTTGTAAATACCTGTGATTGCATTGGGTTGCCCAGATAATCCATGATCATCTTCCCATCTTGAGAGTCTCAATTTAATTATAAATGCAATGCCACTTTTGCCATATGAGGTAATGTATTCATAGCATCCTGAGATTAGTATATGGACATATTTGGGGAAACATTATTCTGTCTCTTGCAAGACCTAAAAATCTGTGGGTTTTTAAAATAAATACCTTACCTAATTTTTTGAATACCTTAATCTACATTGTTACCAGCAGTCACCTGACAAGACACCAAGAGGCATCATTGGGGAGTCATTGGGTCTACTTAGAAGAAAGCAAGATCCAGGACAGGGTGAGGTTTCACCTCCACCCTGTTTACTGTTTAGTTTATTCTCTTGCCTTGTGCAGATTTACATATAGGCAGAATATCATGCCTTGTGAATGACACAGACTGAATTTTTTTAACTGATATAAAAACACAAAAATAGGATTCCATGTGAGGTACACATTGTGCAATGTTTAACTCAGGTTAAACTCATCTATCTTAAGTATTCATCATTTATCCATAGTGGAAACCATACAACATTGTTTCTTCTAGCTTTTTGAGATATACAGTATGTAATCATTATCTGTAGTCACCTTGCCTTGCAGTACCACACCAGAACTTCTTACTCCTATTCAGCCATGAGAAGAGTGAAATCCCTGCCATTTGTGAAAAATGGATGGACCTGGAGATCATCATGTTAAATGTAATAAGCCACACACAAGAAAATTAATATGCTATGATCTCACTCATGTGCAAGCTTAAAAGTTAATCTCATAGAAGCTGAGATCAGACTAATGATTACCAGGGGAAAGAGAGGGAGGCAGAAAGGTTGGTTCATGGGTACTACAATACAGTTAGATATAAGTAAGATTGAACTTTTAAAATTTTTTTCAGTTATCCCCATCATAAATCTTAGTGTAAAAAAAGGTAACCACCCTATAGAAATCAGAGCTCTTACAATTACACCCTGAAACAACTTTCAAAAAGACAGAGAATAAGATCTCAGTATATTGAGGGTATCCTGAAAGAGGTGATATTTGCCGTATGTGGGTTTGAACAGGTGGTAGGATTTATTTAGAATAAATTCCTCCCTAGGCTAAAAGAACACATTGACTAGAATCTGAGAAGAGGCAAATGGGTTATTTCAGTCAATGATAAGAAGTGCAATTAGGCTGAGCATATGGGAGACAAAGTGCCAGTCCTTGAACATTCACTGCAGATTTATATGCCCTGCTTGAGGCCTCAGCTTCTCTTCTCAACAAAGGCAAAATGATGGCATATGGAAATGAGCTTCTGCTTTATCAAAGATAGTCTAGATGAGAATGTAACCACCCTTCTTTACCCTAGGAGAGTGGATATCTGACAATGTCTTTTTACCTTCTGCATAGAGTTGAAGGAAACTAGGAACGAAGACAAATAGGAGGCATTTCAAAATATGTTACTCTCTTCTTATCGTTCTGGTAAATTTAAGTGTTAAGAATAAGACAACATAGACACCCTTTTAGTAGAAGATTTTTCAAGTGCAGGAAGAAAAAGAAAAGGAAGATATGGGAGGGAGCTAACAGTGGGCTATGGCAGAATAGGAGAGCTCTAGGGTCTAATATACCCCTTTGTTCAAAAAGGATTCTTCCTCTATCCTATAAATCACACCTCTTTGATGTTAATGTGCTGCATTTCACTGGGGTGCTATGCATGAATTTGTGTTGCTTCTGAATATACAGTTGTTAACATGTATCTCAGTCTCTTCCTTTCATATAAAGGCTGCAAGAAAAAAGGGAAAAAATCTATATATTTCCATTTCTAACCCACTTTCTGCAATATTATAAATAATCAATGATTAATATTTGCTTCAAAATAATGTTGGGATATTTCCTCAACAACTTGACTTGCTTCCCTTGTCTTGTTTTCTTTCTACAATTTTTAGCGACTCACCCAACTCTTCCTAGCACAATGCTAACAGCCCTTCTTGGTCCTATTACCTTTAGCCACTTTGCACATGAATCATATCCACAGTCACAATCTCATGATACTATAGTGATGGTGGGATTGTAGATACTGTGAACACAGACTTTTTCTCCAAATATAGGACTTTCCATATTTATATTTTAAGAAAATGTGCCATTCTTTGCTATTTATTCTTACCCATCCTTCCCCCACAACATTGCCCATCTCAAAAACATTTATGTTGTGTGTTTTATTTTTCCACTAGAAAGTCTGGGCTAATCTAACCCTCCATTTAATGCACAAACAAGGCATCGTATCTATTCTCTGAGAAGCAGCCAATGTCAAATCCTTCTATTGAAAATGCCTATAAGTTTATGCTGTTAGAAACATTTTGTTTACAAACATTTCTTCATACTTGGCATCTAATTATACCCAGCTTCCAATAGCCTAATACTTTCTACTTGTTTGATTGACTTAAATCTTAATGTTGATGAATGCAAAGCACTTGGAAAAGATTAGATCATAGAATTCATAGGTTATTTTTTATTTTGTTTTTATTTTGTTTTGCAATAATTGGAAGGAAAAGAAAATTTTTTTCCTATTTAAATGCACTATACAGAAGGTGAGAGAGTGTTTGAAAGTTTTCATATAATATTGTCTAATAAGATTATGAACTGTGAGGTTTTCTTCTGAGACAAAATTTTCCAACTTCCTAAAACTTATCTAAATTAAAATAGGAAGCATTAGCAAATAAAAACCACACTACCTTTAAGTTCCTAGATGGAGTTAGAGAGAGAAGCAGACTAAGGAGTCAAAGTGCTCTATTGTAAATGTAGAAAATTGATTCACTATTGCTCAAGAGTGTTTGATGAGAAATATGTGAAGAAAATAGAAGTCTGTGAGAGGTTTTACACATTTCTTTTCATTATTATATCAACTAACACTGAGCATTGGACTGTAATTTCAGTTCATCTTCTGTGTTTAAGTTCATGATAAAGTAGGTGCCAGAGAACTCCTAAAATGTCAGCATTCCACTTTTAATGTGTTTAATAAGTATATTGGGCTGCCAGTTAGGTTTGGATTTCCCAGTGTAAAAATGACAGAAATAATCATTTACTTTCCTCATGTCAACTACTTTAATCTGTTACAGGAATTTTTTTGCAATGAGAATTGGCAATTCAAAGACATCTTACTAAACTGATTTCAAATTTTTATTAAGCCATTTCAGATTTTGTTTAACATTATGAATATTCTAAGCACACAAGAACTTTGTACTGCTTTGCTCTAGGCTAAGAAGGAAAACAAATGAAGACATACAGGTATACTATACAGTTGGTGAAATGGAAGAACAGATGAAGTTATGAGGCTCTATAAAGCAAAGTGATCTGAGTTATTAAAAGTTTCAGATACTTTAGTTATCACAAGAGTCCAAGTGGTACTCCAAGTATCCCTGGGGTACTGAGCATGGGGCACCCAAAGGCACCTGCCTGTACCAACTAGTTCGATGTCACCTTGAATGTGGTGTCTTGCCTGAATTCCATCTGAGTATGTGTTATCAAGAATTTTAGCACAAATTATAACAATGAATTCATGATTGAAAGTATTTTTCTTCTTTGCTTTCCATCTTTATTTATTTAATTAATTAATTTACTTTTTGCAGTGCTGGGGATTGAACTCAGGGCCTTATCTTTATTTTTAATATGATTTTAGGGATAGATTTTGGTGCAGTGTTGGTTAATATAAGTTAAAGGTAAAAAAATTAATATGACAATGACAGTGATATATAAAACATTTATATGGAATATATGAATACATGTTTATATTATACAAGTTGATAAAAGTGATCTAACTTTAGCAAGCTATTACCATTTATCACATTAATATTAATATTATCAAATTAATATTCTTAGAGTGTTATTTGATTTTGTATTTAATTTTTATCTTTGTTGTATATTTAGTAATGAAAAGGTTTTATAAAAGCTAGAAGGAAATAAAAGAGTTAATAGCCAGTTTTACATTTACACATATTTCAGAAACATTATACTAAATATAATTTAATTGGGTGCTAGAGGCCCTCAAGCATTTTCCTATATGAAAGGATTTGACTGTTCAAGATTGAAAGACATTGGAATACATATTTTAATAGAAATGAACAGAATCTTAATTAGATTTTTTTGGTCAAAGCTAAATATCCAATTTACATTCAAAAAATGTTTACAAGATCAATAATTCTAAAATTAGGAATATGCTACAATACTATTATTATTGAAAGAGTTGCTCATTAATCCAATTTGCATAAATTTCATGAAGGGAAAGCAATAAGATGTGATGGAAACAGCAAAAAATTTAGAGTCAGCAAACCCTGGTTCAAATCCAGGCTTTGACCTTTCTTAGCTTAGCTGAGTCATAATTTTTTTCATCTGTAAAATGCATATAACAGTGTTTAACCTTCTCATGGGAAATGATTATAAGAAAGATTGTACAAAATAATAAATGGCAAAATAATTAATAATCAAAAGCCTTCTCCAAATACATCTGAAATGTCCTCTGAGTTCTCTGTCAAATGTAGAAAAGGTTTGCATGGATTCTTTCATACCTTCCTACCCAGTCTCCTTGGGGCTGTAGGAAGTTCTCAGAGTATAAATTAAATGGTGTTAATTTATCCCTGAGATTATCTTTCATTCAGCACTCACTAGCCATCTGGGCCACTCAGCCCAGAACAAAGATGAAAGGAGGAAGATTAAGAACAAAAGTAATGGGGAAGCAGAAGATGCTGGATTCAGTGCTTTTTGGAGATCCTCCAGTCTTACTTCTCCCCATATTACTTCCTCTAAGAACCTTTTACCTTCTTCCTGCTACACTGGCTTTCTTCATCTCACAGACCTTCCCTAGAAAGCTGATTAATCACTTATCACCGTGGTCTTTTCCTCACCTGGTACTTGCACCATGATCTTCATCCCTGTTCTGTCTGTGAATACATATGGAGTCAATGAGTGAATCCAGCAGATAATCAAGTCACTTTTTAGTTTGGTTCATTAATTTTTGTGGAACTCTACTTCCTTTGCTTTGTATTATTTTGAAAATACGAAAAGCATTTCACACAGTCTGTGGCACACTGTATATAAAGGTTGTGGATGGAAATTAGTTGATAATAATAATAGGAATTTTGAAAACTTTGTTAACTCTAATCTCACCGCAAGTTCATGGCATTGAGTATTGTTACTGAACTAATTTTATAAACAAGGAACTGATGTGCAAAGAGATGATGTGACTTGATGAAGATGGCATAGCAAATTAGCAATTAGCGATGAGACCAGGAGGTCTGAATCCACAGCCTGCAAAGGACTGAACTGCATTTCAGTGACCATTCATGAGATGGGGCCATTGCTAACCCCTAGTGTGCCCTTGTAAAAATTTCTAAGTTTCCCTTCTGTTATGGTTTGGATGTGAGGTCTCCCCCAAAGCTCATGTGTAAGATAATACAAGATGGTTCAGAGGAGAAATGATTGGGTTGTAAAAGTCTTTACCTAATCAATGATTTAATTGTGTAATGAGACTAATTGAGTGGTAACTGAAGGTAGGTAGGGCGTGCCTAGAGGAGGTAGGTTATTGGGGGCATGGCTTTGGGGTATATATTAGTATCTGGCAAGTGAAGATCTCTCTCTGCTTCCCAATCATCATGTGAGCCGCTTCTCTCCACCATACTCTTCTGCCATGATATTCTGCCTCACCTTCAGCCCCAAGGAGTGGAGCCTGGTGTCTATGGACTGAGACCTCTGAAACTCTGAGTCCCCAGATAAACTTTTCCTTCTTTACAGTTGTTCTGGTTGGGTCCTTCCATCACAGCCCTGAAAAAGTTGACTAAAACACCTTCCTAAAGACATTAGGAAGTCTTTAGTCTCCATGCTGGAAGACTATCAGGACACTAGACAAATGCAAGAGGTCCATGGTATGATGGGTCCTCGTTGTTTGTGGCATCCTGTGCAGTGCACTGGTGGCATAACCAGTGGCAGCAGGATTGTATCTGCACAAGAAAAGTCTGAAAAATGCTCATCCTTCAAGTTTCCTAGAAAATGTTCTTATTAGTGGTAATTTTAAGAAAAGCCAAAAAATAGAATAACCATAAAAATCTACTCCAAATATTTTCTTAACCTAAAGAACTCCAAATATACATAAATGTGAAGCTGATTCTAAAATGAGTACAAATGTGTAAATTGCATGATTATGGCAGACATTTATCAGCTAATTTGGCAATGAAACTCGCCCAGTGGAGCTTTATGAAAAATGTGCAGCATTTCAATGCTGACACACACAGAGATTTCATTTCACACCTTCATATTTTTGCTCTGAAGCTTTCTTCAATTACGATGACTAAGTTCACATTACCAGTCATTTCTGAATGTTTCAGTCAATGCTTCAATGCAATAATATCTTTGGTCTTCTACCATTCTGTCATTGCTTCTTTAATGTTCTAGGACCTACTCTGCTAAAGGAGTAAGACTTTTTTTTTTTTTGAAAGCTTCGTATTTAAAGCATCCTGTTGAAATGGCTGTTATATTGAACTCTCATTTTCTTCTGTTGTCACTAAGAAATTTTAACTTAGTTCATTTTCAGGGTCAGTTGTAACAAATATTATTGTGATTTGTGATAGGCTGCTGTGCAGTGTAGATATTTAAAATAAATGGGAAGATTTAATAGTCCTGAAAGTTGTATTAAATTTCCTTAGTGTTAAACACATAATTTGGTGATCAGATTTGGAGTACTATAATTGACATTATGAGTGAAGGTACTGGTACAAGTTAGTACAATATACAAAAATACTACCTTTAAATATAATTACAAACAAAACTGAAGAAATTCATCGTTATTGGGAATGACTTTTTTAAGAACCCGGACTTAATGAATGTATCCATATATTTACAAAGACCAGGAAGAATGGTGTAATACTGAATACAAAGTACCATTTCAGTGTTTTCTTAATTAAAAAACTTCACTGAGGCGTATTTGTGATTTCATTCATATTAGATACAGATGATGGCAAAACTAGTTCATAGAAAGAAAAGACAGAATCATAGCAACAGCAACACTGAATTTTAGAATTTAGAATTTTTTTTCAAGCTAAAATGTACTATTTTAAAATTTTCACATTTGAATGAACAAAAGCATTTTTGTGCCAAAACATACTTCTTTTTGTAATGTCATTATCTGAAGTATAAATAGTATAGGTTAATTTTAAAGATAGCAAGTAAGGAATGATATGGCACAAGACAGTTGTCATAATAGCTAAGCTCACACTAAGTGTGCTGAAAAATATAAAAATGTGTGAATACTCGAGTTTCAGGGTGAATTAGAAAAGTTGGTTAAGTTTAGGGAACATTAATAAACAAGTATAACTGGTGTTTGGCCAGAAAAGAGAGATGAGAAAAATAAAAATATTTTTTAAAAAGAAATGATTTAGTTAGAACACTTCCAGGCATCTATGAATAATACCCAACTCAACTGGACTATTAAAAATTTACGAAGGAGATTTGTAAGTCTCTGGCTTCAGGCATGCCTAAATGCGGTCTGAGAGTTCCGTGTCAGAAGGGCCTGTCATTCTCAATTTCTTTCTCTGTTGGCTCTCCTTGTCTCTGCCTCTGTTTTGTTAGCCTGCTCTCCCACACTGTACAGAGAAAAAAGGCTTGCCCCTCGGAACTTCAGACCCTATTAGCAAAATTGGGTAAGAAAACTTTTTCTTGAGTTCCCACCCAGAAGACTTGGGAAGGACTCCAGTTACCCTAAGTATGTTATCTGCACACTCATTTGAGACTGGTTTGGGGTTTAGGGGAACACACTTGTATTCATAGTCCCATCAGGTCAACAGAAAGTGGGAAAGACTTCCCCATCCCCAAAGGAATACAATGGTTGAGAAGCATTCTGGCAGAACACAAGACAGCTTCTACCTATAAGGGTGGAGAAAGCTATAGTAAGTGTAGCTGCATTCCCATAACTTCTAACAATGGGCATCAGTAACTCTTCTTTTGTATAAAATGTCTGAGAAAGTAGCCATTCAATGTCAGTTTACACTTTCATTTGCCCAGTGAAAGCAGGTTCAACGAATGATCAGATCAAAGTACTTTAAAACACCATGGCACATCTCAGGAGTCAGTAAGACCTAAATTCAAATCCTGTTCTATCTCTGCTGGCTCTGAAACCTTAGAAAAACAATCACTTTTCCTGATCCTTAGTTTTCTCATCTGCAAAATGAGAATAATTTTTATCTTTGTGTACATAAGAAATGAGTTTTAAAAATATATGCGAACCTCACTTTGGACACATAACATCTGTTCAGTAATTGGTAGCATTTTAGTTATTAATTAGTTTTCCTCCTTCAAGTCAATTTTCTTCAAAATACTAACCAAAGGTTATGTTAGGAATAGACATTAAAAAGCTTCACATGCTATTTTGGCCTTTCCACATTCTGACTAACATTTGCAGATAGATGGATGGAATTGGAGAATATCATGCTAAGTGAAATAAGCCAAGCCCAAAAAACCAAAGGCCCAATGTTTTCCCTGATAAGTGGATGATTATATGTAATGGAGGTGGGGGTAAGAGAAGAATAGAGTGAAATGAGAGGGGGAAGGGGGCAGGGGTATGAAAGATGGTGGAATGAGACAAACATCATTACCCTATGTACATGTATGATTACACGATTGGTATGAATCTACATCGTGCACAACCATAGAAACGAAAAGTTGTACCCCATTTGTGTACAATAAATCAAAATGCAGTCTGTAAAAATAAAAAAAAATTAAAAAATAAAAATAAAAAAGAAAAGACAGATAATTTTTTAAAATGTGCTAAATTCAAAGATGGTTTTATTGCTGTGGTACTTTAAGCAAGAATTAATTCCAGCAATTTTACAGCAGAAAAAAAAAAAAGAATGTGTTCTCAGGTTTAGAATTTCTTTAGTAAGAGACAGATCTTTTCATTCTGGTTTTAGAAATGAACATGTTAAAGTACAGGTATCTTATAGAAAGGCACTCAGGTTAACTTTCTGTCAGTATGATCATAAGCAAGATGAAACAGCACGTCAGCTGCTTCCTCATTTTCAAGAATTATGGGGAAAGAAGAGCAGGGTAGGGAAAGGATCACAAGGTGGAGAAGAGAGAAAAGAGGTGAGTGAATGGACATTATGTAAGGCAAACTAAACAACAAATCAACCAGTGACCATTCAACAAACAGTTGCCAAGTTGTAGAGGATGAAATAAGCACTTTATGTACATTATTTATTTTAATCCACTGAGCAAGCTAATGGGGGTAGGTGTTGTTATCCTTATTTTATAGGTGAGAAGTCTAAGGCATAGAGAAGCAAGTTGGCCAAGTTCACAGCACTGTACACAACTACACCAAGATGGAAAACCACTGCTATGTAACTCACACCTTATAATTTTCCTCCCTTGTGCCTATTCCCATCAAGACAGAGACAAAGTCAGGTTGCTTACTGATGAAGGAGCCTGCACCCATATTTACACTCATTGTAAAGGACTCCGTGTTTTCATATGTACACTGACCTTTGTTATTATGGGGTTAATTTATTGAATATTTATTATTTGTGCTATTTTAGTTTTTTTTTTTTTTTTAGGCAGTATCACTCTACAAATTCTTCTAGAGCAAATAGGGAAATTTTGTTTATGTGGTTGTTTTTTCCTTTGATTCTTTGTTTCTCCTAATGAGTATTCTAGCACAGGGAAAAAGCAAATGATAAGAAGGGGTTTAGAAGATTCATTTAGAAGTCACATTCCTTCCCTACCTCTCTCCTCTGTCTCTTTAAGCATATTGATCTCTACTTTTTAAATGAAAGATATTAACATCTTTAACAATTTTCTCACTGGAAAATAGGAAAACAAATTATATCCACTCCAGGCATAACATGAATAGTTAATGTGGTAGGTTTGTGAGCAGGCAAGAGATAATGTGGTGCACTTTACGCATCTACTTACAGGGGTTCATGGGGAATGACTAAATTCCATTTAGATATGTTTCTGAGTTTGTAGAACATTATTATCTTGTACTCTTACGTACTTTGATTTTTAACAAATATTTGACAGTTTTCCAAGATGTTATTGTCCTTCATGGTCACAGTTACTTGAACCTAATGGTTGGTTTAACACTTGAGCATTGTGTTCATAATCAACTCACAGCTGGAGAGAGATCTGTTACAGATCTTTGAGAGAATTTTCCCCTTGGCTCTCAGTCATTCTGCAGTATCATTGTGAACTGAGATGAAGACATTTCAGGTGTGTTTATATAATATACTGTTAATAAGGCTTGGTTGATAATGTCCCATACAATTTGGTACAGATTCAAAGTTACCATGACAGGCTGGAGCAAAGGAATCAGCTCATATTAGATGAAAATCAATATGGATAAATAAAAGATAAAGCACTGAGGTTGTGGCTGGTGGCACTGGGTTTGATCAACAGCACCACATAAAAATAAGTAAAATAAAGGTATTGTGTCCATCTACAACTAAAAAAAAATTTAAAATATATATTTATATTCCAATTTGTATTCAAAAATCAATTATACACAGAGATCTTTTCTTTCTCAGGTTACCAGGGAATATAGAGTTATATAACTGCAGAGTATCAACTTTTTTTTTGTCTTAAACAATTCTTTATTTTTTAAATTTTGATTCACTGTACATAAATGGAGTGCAATTATCGTTTTTCTGGTAGTACAAGTAGAATCATACCATTTGCATATTCATACATGTGCATAAGGTAATAATGTTTGTTTCATTCTATTATCATTCCTTCTCCGCTCCCTCCCCACCCCTCATTTCAGTCTACACAATCCACCCTTCTTCCATTCTTCTCTTACCTCCCCCAACCCCCGATTATGTATCATCAATGACTTATCAGGGAAATAATTCAGCCTTTGGTTTTTTGGGGTTGGCTTATTTCACTTAGCATGATATTCTCCAACTCCATCCATTACCTGCAAATGTCATAATTTTATTATTCTTTACGACTGAATAATATTCCATTGTGTATATATACCACAGTTTCTTTATCCATTCATCTATTGAAGGGCATCTAAGTTGGTTCCACAATCTAGCTATTGTTAATTGAACAGCTATGAACATTGATGTGGCTGCATCACTGTAGTATGCTGATTTTAAGTCCTTTGGGTATAGGCCAAGGAGTGGGATAGCTGGGTCAATGGTGGGTAAATTCTAAGTTTTCTAAGGAATCTCCATACTGCTTTCCAGAGTGGCTGCACCAATTTGCAACCCCACCAGCAATGTATGAGTGTACCTTTTTCCCCCACATCCTGGCCAACATCTACTGTTGCTTGTATCCTTGATAATAGAAATTCTAATTGGGGTGAGATGAAATCTTAGGGTAGTTTCAATTTGCATTTCTCTTATTACTATAGATGTTGAATATTTTTTCATACATCTGTTGATTGCTTGTAGATCTACTTCTGTGGAGTGTCTGCTCATTTCCTTAAACCATTTATTGATTGGATTATTTGTAGTCTTGATGTAAAGTTTTTTGAGCTCTTTATACATTATAGATATTAGTGATCTATCTGAAGTGTGTGTGGCAAAGATGTTCTCCAACCTTGTAGGCTCTCTCTTCACATTGCTGATTGTTTCCTTTGCTGAGAAAAAGCTTTATAGTTTGAATCTATCCCAATTATTGATTCCTGCTTTTATGTTAAGGGAATCTGGTCCTAGGCCAACATGATGAAGATTTGGACCTACTTTTTCTTCTATTCGGTGCAGGGTCTCTGGTCGAATTCCTAGGTCCTTGATCCATTTTGAGTTGAATTTTGTTCAGGGTGAGAGATAGGGGTTTAGTTTCATTTTGCTGCATATGGATTTCCAGTTTTCCCAGCACCATTTGTTGAAGAGGCTGTCTTTTCTCCATTATACATTTTTGGCACCTTTGTCAAGTATGAGATACCTGTATTTATGTGGGTTTGTCTCTGTGTCCTCTATTCTGTACCATCGATCTACCTGCCTATTTTGATACCAATACCATGCTGTTTTTGTTACTATTGCTCTGTAGTATAGGCGAAGGTCTGTTATTGTGATACCACCTGCTTTGCTCTTCTTGCTAAGGATTGCTTTAGTTATTCTGGGTCTCTTATTCCTCCAAATGAATTTCATAACTGCTTTCTCTATTTCTATGAGGAATGCCATTGGGATTTTAATTGGAATTGCACTGAATTTGTATAGTGCTTTTGGTGGTATGGCCATTTTGACAATATTAATTCTGCCTATCCAAAAACATGGGAGATCTTTCAATCTTCTCAGATTTTCTTTAATATCTTTCTTTAGTGTTCTGTAGTTCTCATTGTAGAGGTCTTTCACCTCTTTTGTTAGATTGATTCCCAGGTATTTTATCTTTTTTGAGGCTATTATGAATGGGGTAGTTTTCCTAATTTCTCTTTCAGAGGATTCATCACTTATGAATAAGAATGCATTAGATTTATGAGTGTTGATTTTATATCCTGCTACTTTACTGAGTTCATATATGAGTTCCAGAAGTTTTCTGGTGGAATTTTTTGGCTCCTCTAAATATAGAATCATATCACCTGCAAATAGTGATAGTCTGAGCTCTACTTTTCCTGTTCATGTCCCTTTAATTTCTTTAGTCTGTCTAATTGCTCTGGCTAGTGTTTCAAGGATGATGTTGAATAGAAGTGGTGAAAGAGGACATCCCTACCTTGTTCCAGTTTTTAGGGGGATTGCTTTCAGTTTTTCTCCATTTAGAATGATGTTGGCTATGGGCTTAGCACAGATAGCCTTTGCACTGTTGAGGTACGTTCCTACTATCCCTATATTTTCTAGTGTTTTGAGCATGAAGGGGTGCTGTATTTTATCAAATGCTTTTTCTGCACCTATTGAAATAATCACATGATTCTTAACATTAAGTCTGTTGATGTGGTGAATTACATTTATGGATTTCTGGACGTTGAACCAACCTTGCATCCCTGGGATGAAACCCACTTGATCATGGTGCACTATCTTTTTAATATGTTTTTGTGTGCAGTTTGCTAAAATTTTGTTTAGAATTTTTGCAACTATTTTCATTAGGGATATTGGTCTGAAATTTTCTTTCCTTGATGTGTCTTTGTCTGGTTTTGGTAACAGGGTGATATTAGCTTCATAGAATGAGTTTGGAAGGGTTTCTTTCTCTTCTATTTCATGGAATACTTTGGGGAGTATTGGAATGAGTTATTCTTTGAAGGACTTGTAGAACTCTACTGAGAATTCATCTGGTCCTGGACTTTTCTTGGTTGGTAGGCTTTTGATGACATCTTCTATTTTGTTGCTTGAAATTGATCTATTTAAATTGTGTATGTCCTCCAGATTCAGTTTGGGTGGATCATATGTCTCTAGAAACCTGTCAATGTCTTCGAGATTTTCTACTTTGTTGGAGTATATATTTTCAAAATAGTTTCTAATTATGTTTTGTATTTCAATAGCGCCTGTCATGATAATTCCTTTTTTATCACTAATTTTAGTAATTTGAGTTTTCTCTTTCCTCCTCTTTGTTAGAGTGGCTATGGCTTTATCAATTTTATTTATGTTTTCAAAGAACCAACTTTTTTTGTCAATTTTTTGAATTGTTTCTTTTGTTTCAATTTCATTGTTTTCAGTTCTGATTTTAATTATTTCCTGTCTTCTACTACTTTTGCTGTTGATCTGTTCTTTTTCTAGGACTTTGAGCTGTAATATGAGGTAGATTATTTGTTGACTTTTTAATCTTCTATTGAATATGCTCCATGCAATGAATTTTCCACTTAGTACTGCTTTCATAGTGTCCCAGATATTTTGATATGTTATATTGTTGTTCTCATTTACCTCCAAGAAATTTTTTGTTTCCCCCTTGATGTCTTCTGTTAACCATGCATCATTCAATAGTGTATTATTTAATCTCCAGGTGTTGGAGTAGTTTCTGTATTTTATTTTGTTATTGATTTCTAATTTCATTCCATTGTGATCTGATAGAATGCAAGGTAGTATCTCTATCTTTTTGTATTTGCTAAGAGTAGTTTTGTGGCATAATATATGGTGTATTTTAGAGAAGGATCCATGTGCTGCTTAGAAGAAAGTGTATTCACTTATTGATGGATGGAGTATTCTATATATGTCTGCTCAGTCTAAATTAGCAATCATGTTATTGAGTTCTATGGTTGCTTTATTTAATTTTTGTTTGGAAGATCTGTCCATTAGTGAGAGAGGTGTATTAAGTCACCTAGTATTATTGTGTTTTGGTCTATTTGGTTCCTGGAATTTAGAAGGATTTGTTTGAAGTACATGGATGTCCATTGTTCGAGGCATAAATATTTATGATTATTATGTCTTGCTGATTTATGCTTCCCTTAAGCAGTATGAAATGTCCTTATTTATCCCTTCTGACTAATTTTGACTTGAAGTCCGCTTTATCTGAAATGAGGATGGAAACCCCTGCTCTATTACTGAGTCCTTGTGCATGGTATGTTTTTTTCCAACTTTTCACCTTTACTCTGTGGGCATCTTTTCAATGAGATGAGTCTCTTGAAGACAGCATATTGTTGGGTCTTTCTTTTTAATCCAATCTGCCAGTAATAAATCTTTTGATTGATGAGTTTAGGCCATTAACATTCAGGATTATGATTGATATATGACTTGTATTCCCAATCATTTTGGCTTATTTTGGCTTTTAACTTGATATGATTTCTCCTTTAATTGGCTATTCTTTTAGGGTAATTCCTCCCTTTGCTCACTTACATTGTTGTTTCTCATTTCTTCCTCTTGGAATATTTTGCTGAGAATGTTCTGTAGTGCAGGCTTTCTATTTGTGAATTCTTTTAGCCTGTGTTTATTATGGAAGGATTTTATTTCATCATCAAATCTGGAGGTAAGTTTTATTGGGAATAAGATTCTTTGTTGGTATCCATTTTCTTTCAGTGCTTGATATATGTTGTTCTAGGCCCTTCTTGCTTTTAGGTTCTGGGCTGAGGAATCTGTTGATATCCATATTGGTTTCCCCCTGAATGTAATCTGATGCTTTTCTCTTGCAGCCTTTAAAATTCTCTCTTTATTTTGTATGTTAGGTATTTTCATTATAATGTGCCTCGGTGTGGTTCTGTTGTAATTTTGTGCATTTGGCATCCTGTAAGCCTCTTGTATTTGATTTTCCATTTCATTCATCAGATTTGGAAACTTCTCTGATATTATTTCATTGAACAGATTATTCATTCCTTTGATTTGTTTCTCTGTGCCTTCCTCAATTCCAATAATTCTTAAATTTGGTCTTTTGATGTTGTCCCATATTTCTTGGAGATTCCATTCATGATTCCTTACCATATTCTCTGTTTGGTCAACTTTGTTTTCAAGATTAAATATTTTGTCTTCATTGTCTGAGGTTCCTATTGAGTTTTTAACTTGGTTTATTGTTTCCTTCATTTCAAGGATTTGTTTGTTTGTTTCCAGAATCTCTGTCTCTTTATTGAAATGATCTTTTGCTTCCTGCAATTGCTTTTTTTGTTTATTGGTGCAATCATTCATTGCCTGCATTTGCTCCTTATCTCATTGTTTGTTTCTCGGATCATTTTAATTATGTACATTCTGAACTCCCTTTCTGACATTTCTTCTGCCATGTTGTCATTGGGTTCTTTTGATATGACATCTAGATTTGTTTGGGACAATTTCTTCCCTTGTTTTCTTATGTTGCTGGAGTATTTTCCCCTCTAGCAGTGGGAATTCTAGGTATTGCAGTTTCCCCTTAAAGAGTTATAGCATCCTGCAAATTTCCAATACCTCTCCTTGGAGTGAGGGATCAATATTAGCAGCACACCATATAAACAATATCCTTCCTTAGTCCAAATAGTCCCTATTAAGTATTAACTGTGTCTTAATAAACAGAGATGAGTTCAAATTATTATCTACAGCAAAACCAATGAGTTTGCAATAAGTACTGCAATTTCTAATGGTGGACAAAGAGGATGAGGAGGGGTGTAGGACATAACACTAATGAGATAAGAAGTGATTCTATAGAGATACTAGGTCCTAGGGATAGCGAAAGTGGAATTAAAAGAAATAGGTTGATAGCATGAGAGAAGGGAGAGTTTCCAAGGAAACGGATATATAGGAGGACAATAGAGTGATAAGAATATCAGTAGAAGAAAAGAAATGGGAATATAGTAGGTATAATAGAAATAATTGTAATAATACAACTAATTAAAAAAAAGTTCTGCAATAAAATTATACCATACTGTTCAAACCTCCTATTTTTCAATAACCTGATGCCTGAGAGGTGCTTGGTAATGTGGTGACCCAAGAAGGGTGCTGTCCCACTACCTCCAGGTTGGGAATAATCAATGCTTGTGGGCAAAGGTGAACTGGTATTGACAGATGGGGGTGCAGACCTATGTTCAGTGCTGGAGATGCAGGGCCTGATGGTGCGGGCAGGCCTGTGCTATGTGCTGGGGATGAGAGTATCAACTTTTGAAATTAGATAAAACATGTGAAATAGCATTGAGAAACAATTGAAGTCTTTGCAGCATGTCAGTTAAGGAATCAATATGTTGTTTTCTTTAGTAAAATAAAGTAGTGTAAGGCAAAACTAGAATCAAAGGATTCCTAATGAAGGCTGTATGGGTTGTGTGACTAGAAGGGAAAAGAAGGGAAAGATGGCCATTAATATTCTTATGTAAAGAAAATTTATGAGTATTGAAAGAGAGAACTATCAAAGATTATTTCAAGATTATTATACTAAAAAGTCGCTCCGACAGATATGTGAATGTTGGATAAAGAAGGAAGGTACAGGGAGGGGGGGATGAACTGATATTAATCTATTTGCTATATAGTGATCAGTATTCATCCCAATGAAATTTTCTTGGGATGCTGCACAGGGCAGAAAAAAAAATCTGCTTATTGGCTCTGCAATGCTACACATGACTAAAGGAAGTGATGGATGTACATCCAACTAATGAAATTAGAAGAAAGAGAGGGAGGGAGGAAGGAAAGCAGAAGAGAGAGAGGGAGAAAAAGAGGTGGGAGGGACAGGAAGGAATAAGAGAATAGGAAACTAACTGCATTCATGCAGAAACAAGTCAAAGCACAAATAGCCTAGAGAGAGGTCTGTTAGTAGCACAGCCTCTTATAACCCCATTGAACAGATAGCTTTAGAAGTCATAATTAATTTATCTTTTCCCCATGTCAGGGTCATATATTTCATTCTAATTTCACTGATAACTTGTATAGGTCATATTCCAAAGGTCAATTAGATTATTAACTAGTATTTAATAAACTCCTCCATATTCTTTTGCTCTCTTTTTAACATGTATTTCTTACTTTACTAATTGACTTTAAAAGCCAATGTTATAGAGGAAATGTGGAGGCAGTATCCTAGTTTATCCTGATTAATGTATTTCTAACTTTCTTGGCAGAAACACTGTCAACTGCAACTAACATATTTCAGTGTCCTGACATTCTTCTGGCAATTCCAAACTCATATATTCAGAAGCAATTAATATAGAGAACACCAGTAGCCTCCTCAACTTTGTAGTGTAAAATCTAGGAGAGTGTATTCAAATGGGCAAGAAGTAGTTCTACTTTTTATCTTTTGGTGAGCAAAATGGGGCATCAGTGGATTACATCAATTAGAGAATATAAACACTAGAATAGATATATGAAACTATATAGATAGTTGTTTGCATGTATTTTTATTTTTTTGGCAGTGCTAGGGATGGAACCCAAGGCTTTGGACATGATAGGCAAGCACTCGACACTGAGCAACATCCCCAGCTACTTAAATGAAATTAGTAGCATGTATCAAATGAGTCATTAAAATAATAAAAACACTGTTTGCATAAGTGGTCCTTCTCATCTTGTCCTGTTTGTTTGAGCATCATCTAAATTCACCGTATTTCCTTAGCTAAACTATGTCCTACCTTATGAGGCATATATTTCCAGAATGATAGTGGCTTGTTCAAAATATTTCCCAATGTTATGGCATATTTGTAGTACAGTGACTAAACTGTGCAGTTATATTTGTAATACGAGGACTAGTTTCTGGACAGGAGTCTGAGGAGAGATATTGTTTAATTGATTGAGAAATGTTCCTGCTGTATGAAACAATATTAATAGGCAAAAGGACAGAGCATCAGGAAGGTTCTCTTTTAGCGACCTCAGTATTTCCATATTACAAATCATCCCCACTGAAAATATATTTGGAAATTGCCAGAAAACTCTCTTCAATATGTGCAATTTATGGAATGAATATCATCATTGGAAGTTGTCAATTATAAATACCCCAAATGTAGCATAGCTTTGAATAATTGTGTTGCATACGTGACTTTTGCACCAAAAGAACATAATAAAAATCGTAAATGAAGATAGAAGGCAATCAGACTACTTTGTGAGGAGTACAAGTTAAATATCCTATCCAGATGTTGCTAAAGTATTGCTCCATCCATTTCGTTTTCTCTTCTGTGCACCTGTTAGCACAGATAATGTAGGATCTACTTAAAATTAGTTGAATCACTATATTTAGTAACAAACCAACTTGCTATCAGTTAGTGTCTAATTTAAAATCATTTTAATTTAAACACATAAATCAGAAAAGATGACTCAGGGCAACACTTTCCTGATCATTGGTGCTCTTAATCAGAGCTTATTTCAGTTTCTATATATAGCAGGTGTAGATTCAATTTTTGAAACCCTAGTCTTTTGAAAGAAGGAAAGAGTTTTGTTTCCCCATACCACAAAATATTATGAATAACACCCTGTTGATGGCTGAACTTCAAACCTTTTTTCTTGCTCTTCCTTTCTGTGTTTCCTTAGCGCTATGTAAGGAGGGATGACATTTAGGAGTGAGCCAGAGGGATAGATGCAAAGATTGAAGTTCCTTCTCCTCCCTTTTGCTCCAAAACCATCTCCGGTTTTGTGAGGAGATAATGCTAAGGCTTCCAGTTAATATTTTATTTAATAAAGATGTTCTAGTACTGGGTTCTGTCCTCGGTACTACACACAAAAAAGAGTTCTGTAATTTATAAAAAGAGAAAAAAAATTGAAACTTTAGTTTTCTTGCATTTGATGAAGATATGTTTCTTCAGTTATTTAGCCTGATTGATTCATCTAAGGAAACTCACACTCTCCGCCAATCAAATGGTATCCCTTATCCTTTCAAAGAACAGGGCTGATGACAACCAACCAGGTATTTGTTATTTCTTCTCTGCATGTATAATGTTTAAAAACACTTGAATCGTGCTGTTAATTTGAAATGTTGTTGCTTTGAAGCATGTCCTGGAAAATAATTAACAGTTCACATTCCTTACAATTCAGGTTGCACACCACAACTTGTTTATTAAAAGAAAAGGTCACTAAGTATGGGTTAACTGTGCAAGTTATGATGTGAAACAGATAGGGAAGGCACTTTTCTAGTTCCTCCCCAAGTCAATTTATACCAGTTAAATTATACACAGTGATTTATATATTTATGCATTTTGATATGATAAATAAAGTAAAAACATCTTCACTGATTCTCTGTAACCACTTAAAATCATACCAATTTTTATGAAAATACCTCATTTCAACTTCTATCTAAAAGTTTGAAATTAATTGTATCTACCAGGTCTAATTCATGAGACCATTTAAATATATAATAATCTTTGAGGAAGATTATGTCATATCCTTTGATATCCACAGGTACTGAAGTATCTTATTTATTGATATATATTAAGAAGCAACACTAGCCTGAAGTTTCTCCAAAAGCCACTTGATGGAATTATTAATAGGTCAAAGGAGTCAGGTATAAAAAGGTGATGGAAAGAGATGAAATGTGATTCCAAGAAAATGCTTTGGATTTCTGAAATGGAACTAATTAAGTAAATATTCATTTTAAAAGTTTAATTTAGAATGGCATATTAAGCAAGTAAACACTATGACCAGATTTTTCTGCTTTGTAACACTTAGAGATATATAAATTATTTATTCTTCCCAAAATATGCTAATTAGACTAAAAGGTATGATTACCCAATTGTAATAATTGGGTAAATAAAAATCAAGCTAAAATTCAAATAATGACTAAATTTCTATTAGGTACAAAGGTATTCAAGTATAGGTTTGTAAACTAGTTTCCTGTGTATATGAAGGAATTTGGCTATAACATTAATGCAAAAATGTATACTTGACAGAAATGGCTAAGCTGGTATCCCTTCTCTCCAGTACCACATCCTTTCTGTGGTAGACTACTTCATTTAGAAGGAAGATGACAGGTAACCATAGAGTGTACACTCAAAGAGTTCAATGGAGCTTCTTGATAATTTCATCAGAACAAGAGGTCTAAAACAATCCTTCCTATCTTTGGTAGCCAAAGGAGGTGAAAGCACAGAACGATTTATTTCAGTTGGGGTTACGCAGATAACTGAGTTTGCTAGTTGTGTTTATGTGCTACTGTATTTCATGCTATGGACCTGAATTGCATTTAATAAAGCCACGTTCCTGTTCTCCTAATTCAGCTCTTGTATCAAATTTAGAGACAACAGGTCTCTGTGAGGTTATGATTAGGCAACACCTACCAACAGCATGAAGCAGTGAGGAGTTGACCATGACCATAAGTCATTACTGACTCTAAAAACAGCAGTTATAGTATGTGCTTAGAAATTTGTCATGTACATTTCAGTGTTTTACAACCACATGTATACACCCTGGTAGCTCCCCTCTGTATTGTTAAATGTGCATTGTTAAATGTGCCTGCCCAGAAAGGATAGTTAGAGATGCTTCCATGGTTCATTAGAATCATGTCATTTGTTTGTTCTTTTCAAATTGTTCACATAAGTAAGCAGTAACCATCTGAAAGAAGAAATTCATTTTAAAGAAAAAAGTATTCTATAGTAATGATCATTTCTTTTTTATTATTTTTATTTTTGCAGGCTTCATTTTGATTCATTGTACACATATGGGGTACAAATTTTCATTTCTATAGTTGTGCATGATGTGCATTCATATCATTATTGTTAATCATGATAATTTCTTCCCATAAATAAAAGTTGAAATTTTTCTGTGAAAGATGATGTTTCAAGCAATTATAGCAAATAATAAAGGCATTTTAAAACATCTTGCATTTAAAAGGCTTGGTACCATGGGTGAAATAAATACTAGAAATGAAGTAAGAACTAATGCTTAAGATTACAAACCATTTTGGATTACCTGTGCAGTTGCCCCTAATTAAAAATTATATTATGATTTTGACCAGATGCCAACGATGTTTTCTTTTTCAGTGAATTAACACAAACATAATTTACTTAAATGTGAAAATATATCCAAGTGCTGCTGAGAATCAAATTTTCTATTTAAAGATTTTGGTTTAACTCTAATCTTCTTTAACATCATATTAACTTATGCAGCAAAAATAGTTCAGCTTCTTGATTTCCTTAATGGTCTATTCTGCCAAATTTAACAATTATCTATTAGTTAAAGGAAAATTTAAATATCCATTAAATACTCTACAATGGAAACAAGGTGTTGTGTGTGTGTGTGTGTGTGCGCGTGTGTGTGTACGTTATTTGATTTAAACAGTTTTCATTTTAAAGGTGCATGTGCACTTTCTCTTTCATTCAACAACTATACACGGAGTTAGTTTGGTACCATGAGATGGTCACTGCTCTCATGCCCGGGATACAGAGGTGTTGGTGTACATGTCTCAATAGGGTGGCTGGTGATTACCACATGGTGATAAGTACTGGCAGAGCCATGTGAACAAGGTGCTATGGTACTTAAGAGAAAGGAACATTGGGCTTTCCCCTGAGGCACCCTATGCAATTAACTGAAAAGGTTGCTGACCTTGAAATAATAAAAGCCTAAAGTGGGAAGCAGGGCTGGCACATTCCCTACTTGCACAAGCAACATGTTCAGAAGGATCAGAAATGGGAAGGACCTCCCATATTCTGCTAAGGAATTGGATGTAGTCTTCCAAGTTGCACAGAGCCTTAGCCATTTTTAGATAAAGGAGCTCTGTAAGAGAGAAAATAGAAGCCTGCTGCATAATTTCAAAGAGAATCTGAGAATCAAAGGATTATCTGAACACTGGAAATTCAGATGGAAACAACTATCATTCTTTAATATCAAATTTGAATTCTCCTACTCTGCTTTCCCACTACCCCATCTGCAGCTGCAGTTTTGCCATAATACCCTTATATCTTCAATTCCTCCTTTGCCTCAATCCTTAGTTGTAATATAGGAAATGTTCCTTTCTGGAGGGCTGCAGAATAATTTGGGATAGGAGAATCTACTAAGCAATCTGGAGAATGGTGGTTTACGTTAAGACCTGCATGTAGATGCCACTTTCTAGTAATGCTATTTCTTAAGGAAATTTTTAAAACTTTTTATAATAATGTGGAGCAATGTTCATTTAACTTTAAAAAACAATGTGACTATACTGTTTGTGATTCCTATATAATTTGTCCCAGATATTTAAAAATTCACTCTAAATGAGTTTAGTAAGATTTTGATTTTTAAAAATTTCTGTAGGAAGCCTATGTTTATATTACCAGTTGAAATGCTCAGAACAGACTGTATATTAGATGGTTATTTCATCATATTTAATTTTAAAGAAATTATCTGACAGTTCTCAACTAGTTTTTCAAGTCCGGATAAGCTTGCCAGCTCCATACTCTTAGAAAATGCTGCCACCAGTTAGGAGCAGATTTTTATGAGCATAGCACCATTAATGACAAGATACTATCATTCTATCAATTTATTAAAAAAGGGGATCTCATGAAAATAGAAGGAAGAACAGTGAAGTAGAGGAAGGGGATGGAGGAGAAGGGAAAGTGATAGGAAATGAGAGGAACAGTAGAAAAAACTGACCAAATTGTTATGTAAATGTATGAATATATATCAATGATTCCACTTATTACCTATAACCATAAAGCACCAATTTAAATATTAATTAATAAAAGGGAATACATACTGTCACTTAAATTTTGTAAGTAAAAATTTAAATAGCTTGTAACATAATTAATTCAAAATAAATGATGGTAGCATTGTGACAACTACAAGACAGAGTATGAAAATAATTCTAAATGAGATGGTTTTAAAATTTTTCTTTGGTTTCATAAACATGACTTTAAACTTTATTTTGTCTATAACCAGTATGAACTCCACTCATGAGTGCTCCTTTCTATTTCTCTAATCCTCAAATACCTATGGCAAAATGTATTTGTATACTTCTATCATCAGGTGGGATGTTTATTGCCCCGGAATTTAGTTGTACATTTTGTGAACACATCAGGAGAAGACACAGCCTACTCTTTCCTCCCATCCTCTGTGTGTTCAGCATTGCTTAGGTGGATTTGAAGTACAGCTGCCCTCTTCCTGGGTTTTTTGGAGAGCAGGGCAAGGGTTTACATATTTATTTGCTCTGATGAAGGTCATATATACCAAGGTAATAAAAGCAGGAAGCAATTAAGATGTCGTCAAGGAAGAAAGGGCCCATATATAAACAAAACAACAATTTAGTTAAAGTAGTACTGTCAATAAACCTAAAAGCAATAAATATTCAGTGTAATGAGAAGCAATTACTGGAATGGGAGGTAGCAGATGCAAGTTCCAGAGTTGACTTTGCTGCTCACAGGCAGTGTGGTCTTAAGAGAAATTACTCATCTCAGCTGCAAAGTGAGTATTTTCCCTGATTCTGCTGTAGATTATGAAGATGGAAGCTGAATGCCTCTGGGGACCAAGACTCCCTTCTTTGGTAGTGGGGGGGTCTTTAATTCAGAGATGTTTGTCATAGACATCTTCTACCATGTTGACTTTGTGAGCTTATAACAGCTGCCATTTTGGAGTTTGGTCCAACATGCATTAAGGAGATCAACTTGCAAAGAGACATCCTTTATGTGTCCCATAAAAGGAAGAAAGTGTCCCAAGACTACAAAGAAAGACAAAAGATAAGTTATCCCCAGGTAGCTCTGTTAAAGACAAGGTGAAATGTAGGATATTAGGGATTTTAATATCATTTTCCCTGGAGAAGACAGAGATGGAATTTGATTTCATAACTCCATCTGCTGAAGCATAGTATCCAGAATAGAAATCTCAGTTTGAATGCCTCTGTTTGCTTTCTAATAAAATAAGTACAACTACTTGTGGACAAGCAAAGAATACATATAGTAGATGAAACTTTGACATTAGAAAATCAAAATACAAACATGATTTAGAAAATGAAATATATTGTTCTCTGGTCAGGGCCTCTAAAAGGAGACATAATTCAGGATAAGAATAGTCAAGACAGAGACAAAGGGAGTGCTCTGAAATATTAAGAATGAAAGCAGTGTGTGTGTGAAAAAAGAGGAGACCATTTTCAGAGGAGTGAAGATTAAAGTGCAGCATAAGCTGAGAATTTCAAAACAAACTAAGAGCAAGAAATAAAATTTTAGGCTATGTTTAGAAGATGATAGGTTTACTGTCTCGGGCAAACTGTATAATATTAACAGATGAACAAAGAAAGTGCAGTACTTAACTTCTATTTTGCTTCTAATTTCCCCATCAAAGGGATTGATTTTTACTCTGGAAAAAGAATAAACATGAATAAAATGAAACTGCTCCTGATAGGTGAGGAATGAGTCAGAGTTTGTCCCAAGACACTTAATATATCCAGTTTTCTAGGCCCAGATGAACTTTACATTAGGAAAATTATACCTTCAATTTATGTAGTACTTTGTAGTTTGGAAAATGAACTGATATAATTAATTTTTTTGATAGTTTTACTGAACCAATGTGAATGAACATGCAAATTAGGGTACATGATAGAGAAATAAGTAAAGGCTTAAAATGACATTCTCAAGGTCACATCATTAGCATATGCCCTAACAAGACAGTATGTAGAGGGAATGGAGATGAGAAAGATCATATGTTTGGAATTTTCCAAAGGTAGATATTGTGAAAAATAGAAACTGTTAACAGTAAGCTTGATACCAATGACTTTTCAAAAATTAAGAATTGATTTTGTGTTTGATGTGGAAGCATTTTAAAAGGGAGTGATCCTTTATTGTGCATAGATTCCAAAATACATTTGCAAAATAATTGTCATTCCCTTTTGGTTTGGATGAATCAGATATCTCTATTTGAGTAGTCGCCATACATTTTCATCCTCCCACTGTAAGTGATGAGAAAATTGTACTGATTGTTATTTGGAAAGTGTATATTTGTCACACACCACAGATCCATACTTGATTTGGGTCATATTCTGCATTTTCAACAGTAATTTAGTTGAAAATATAGTGTCCAGGCAGAAATAGCACTTCCCTGGATAGCAGATTACAGGCAATTCTTGCTTTGCACAGTTTGCATGTACACAAAGTTTGGTTACCATGATCTACTTAAATAGAACTGTTCTCAATGGTATGGTTCAAATTTCAGCAACCATGATATATGAATTGTGACAAATTGCATGAAGTATAAATTTTGCCAGTAGCATTTCAGTTCACAAATCACTAAGTAAATAACAGATGCACATCTTGATCAGTGACCAATCATATCTTTTACTTTACAGTCTGCCAGTGAGTGATCACTCTGCATTTGTTACTCACTCAAGCACAAACAACAAAATGTGTGGAGTTTATGATGAGACCTTATTTGAGAATGATCCCATAAATTATTGTTTTTTGTTCAAACTCCTTGTGATTTTTTTCATTTGTTTGTTTTATATGTCAGAGAATTCATGGGTATTGACAGATGGGTCACTTTTCCCACAAAACTGTAAAGAAAATTTCTCAGAAAAAGTTAAATGGTAAACTAGACAAAATGAAGATCAGGGGTAGGGAAAGTTAACATGAGATGAAGTTGCCTTCAGGCAAAACTGAATTGGAAGCTTTAATATAATTCTGTGATAGTATGTATTAACCACAATTGGGATTGAGAAAGAAAAATCAAATGGGCAACCCTATTAACTGGACAACTAGTCATCGCCATGAGGCAAACATTGCTGATGTGGACATGTATACATCAACTTATCAACGCCTAACATAATTACACCCCATTACACCTTTCAGTGCTATCCTAAAATTCTCTCATTTTGGATTTGAGATCACCAAAAAGTTATTCCACATAGTTTATCAATTAATAAGAAATGTGGTAATAAATTATCTGCTTGGCATTGATAACTACTGCAAAGTAGTACATTAACATCTGGTTTTCTACCTCAGTATCTTTGAGCTTGATAGGGTGAGTTGGTCCTTAAGAAATAGAACACTCAATTCACTGGCAAAATTAATATTTTGTTTTTGCAAAGGTAGGCACCAGTACCACATCCAAGTCTATGGCAAGACCCCCCCAAGGTATCATCCAACCCATGTCATGTTTTAGGAGTCATTCAATCTTTCTCTCACCATTCTCTGACTTTAACATCAGCTCAGCTTCTTTTAATCTTTTGAGTCATGATAGGTATTTTACTTTTCCCATAAAATTTTATAGTTTAAGTATTTAATAATAGCTCTCAGAAGAATGGAGAACAAAATTTACCTCCAAAGAGTTTAAACCACAGAATTAGAATCTGTAGCATAAAACTATAAACATAATTAGTCACAAGACACTTTTGTTAGTAGGAGATCATAGTCAATGCAAATTAGTACATTATAGTTTAATTATGAAATTGTTAAGAGTGTGAACAGTTAAGAAGCAATGAAATACTAGGATGATGGGTTACATAAGAATTTCCAGATATAGAAGATGATGGTTTGGTCCCAACCTTAAAATGCAATACATTCAGGAGAAAGATATGGAGAAGGGACCCTAGTTGGAGTACAACTGGAATATGCATAAGAATTTCTATTTAAATCATCAAGTATCACTCTTATAGATTATGATTCAGGAGGTATATACACTTTTATTGCCACCATATCAATTTACCATAAAGTTAGCTGTTTGAAGCAATACAAATTTATTTTCTCATAATTTCATAAATTAGAGATCTGTTTTATCAACTGGTTCCTCTTCACAGTATCTCACAAAATGGAAATCAAGGCACCTGCCATCTAATACTTATGAGGGGTGTGAGAGGGAGAATCCATTCAGGCTCATTCAGGTTGTAGGTAGTCTATGTCCATGTGTCTAAGGGACCATGCCTCTATGTCTTTATTGCTGTCAACTGGAGTCCTTCTCAGAATCTGGAGGTCTCCTTCATATCCCAGCTCAGTTCTCCTTCCTCCTTAAGGAAGTCCAGTAATGGAAGTGTCAGTCCTTCTCATGCTTCTTTTCTCTTTGACTTCCCCTTCTCCCTCAGTTTTCCTGCCTCTACTTGGAGAAAGCTCTCTGCCCTTAAGGACTCACTACACCTTTTGCCCTGTAATGGAGCAACTTTATGGGTTCTGGGGAATTAGGCCTAGTTAACTTTGGGCAGTCATTATCCAGCCACTCTCTTTGCTAAAATGACTGATTTCTGTGCTTCAAACCACACATGGTACTGAGGAATAAAACTTGGACTCTAAACTTCCAAACATGTTGGAAGACAGACTGATTTGCTCCTCTTCAATGGAAGTCTGGGTATGCAATTAGGAAGACAGGGATCAGAGATTATATGGAACCAGCAAATGAAAAATAGATATAGCATGAAGCACTAATAATGATATTTCTTTCTTAAACATTCAGAGAACACTTGAGTTTGTTTAGGGTCTATTTTCAACTGGTTGGGAAAGACACTTAGCATAATTTTTATAGTTCAATGTGTAGATATAATCTGGGATTTGCACTGTTTGTAAGACTCTTCATAGGAATTGTTTCTACTCAAAAATATTGATTTGATTGATTGATCTTAAATGATTTTTTATTATAGTCCTGTTTTCTTCACAATTCAATTAACATATTTAAGATGTATTTTGAAATTTACATAAAATTCATTCTTTTTGGTGCAGAATTATATAAATTTGAGAAATGCAGAACATTGTGTAATTACAACCACTATCATGATGTAGAATTATTCCATCACACACACACACACACACACACGCACTATACTTTCCCTTTGCCATCAATTTTTTACACCTAGTCCTAACTCCTGGCAGCCTTGGATTGATCCTTTATCATTATTCTATTCTAGAATGTCATATAAATGGTTTGATGCATATAGTGCATAGCCTTATGAGTCTGGCTTCTTTCACCTATACCATAACACATTTGAGATTAATGCAAATTACTACATATATCAACAATTTGTTCCTGTTTATAATTCCTAAACTTTTGGCTAAGGTTCATTTTAAATTAGACTCTAACTGTTGTTCATGGTAAGGTACCCACAAGGTTTCCTTTAATTGCATATTGAGGCAATGTTCTTATTATAATGGTAAATTTCTTTTGTTTCCCCATTTTTTTCCTCCTTAAAAATTTTATGGGAGTGAATCATACAAAAAACTTATTTTGAGGAAAATACGGGTTTGTCAACGTGTTTAAGCCACCTGTAATTCTGAAAATCTGTTTAATACGTTTTTAATGTTTAAAAATGTATAAATATTGTATTACTTTTGTGATAAGAACTAGATTCAGATACATCTCTATAACTACTACAATGAAGAGAGACATTTTCAGAGATTATCCAAAAAGCAGTTGGGTTTGATGCATTATGCATGAATTTTGGTTATGTGTTAATTAATATTTTGGTTGTGCAAGCATTAGAATTATTTTTTAATTCCTGAAAGTACAACAGCTGGTGATGGGACAGAGGCAGCGGATGAACATGGAGGGTGGCAGAGAGAAACGAGTTTACATTTTATGGTTCTATAGGTACTCAGCAAAGGGGATAAGCCACATTCAGATAATTGAGATTTGAGCAGATGTGGATTTGTTCTCATTAGAATTCATGGTTCCAAGCTGTACACAGTGCAAGTTAATAGCTACTAAGCAGGAAACAGGAAGCTTAACCTTTTCTGTCTCTTTAAGCATCTTGGTCATAGCTTCATACTTAAAATTGTTCCATAAGTCGGTTGTGCAGCTAAAGGAATCATTAATCTTACAATATGGGATTGTTCCTTCTGCTCTGCTGGGGATTATATAGTGCTTTTCATGTGCTCTACCTCAGAGTGTTTGGTAAGCAGTGAAGATTTTTGGAGATGCTTGATGAATATGAAGCTTGCATAACTGCAACCAAGACTGGCGCTCTAAGAATCATTTGTTAAATCTGAAACCTGTCACCCACGTTTGAGGCTTGACATGCAAGAATCAGTGGAGAGCAAAAACATTGTTTACTTTCCAACAAACATGAACAGAATTTTCCAAAGAGAAATATTTGCATACAGACGTTTGTCCATGAATGAAAATCCTCCAAGGCTTTAAAGGATTTTGAGGTAGGATATATAGTGATACAAGGTAAAACTTAGGACTTTTATCTGTGCTTTCCTAAATGGTACTGGAGCTTCTGGCAGACACAAGGCAGTGGGGCTGCTGGTTTAGAAAAATGCAATCATTGAGATTGCTGTGCACCTCATCAAGGAAATGGGAGTGGGCCTCCATAACATTCTCCATGCTTTTCAGAGGGCTGCTCTGTTCTTTACACCAGAGAGCTGATGCAGGACCCAGTGCTGGGGTGTCCTGGGATGAGGTGCGCCATAGGAATGAAAGATCAGTGTGCAAAGCAGGGCATGCACAAAGACAAGAATGCTGGTGAAAGAGATGTTCTTCGGTGGACCTAGGTCAGAAAATTGCTTTTTCTTCTTTAAATGTCAGATTAATTAATATTTTAATTGGCTTCATTTTTTTTGCATGATGAGTATTTTCTGAGTTAAAAAAAATTGTTCTTTTTCTGTGTCAATGTTCAACAAGAGAAATAGAACCAGTAAGAGATCATGATTTAGGAAATTTATTACAAGAACTGACTTATGTGATTGTGGGGACTGATGAGGCAAGCCCTAAATCCACAGGACAGAGCATGAATGGCAGGTTGATGACTCAGGCAAGGACTGACTCTGCTGTTCACACAGAGAAGTCTTCCTCCTCAGGGCAGCCTCAACTCAACTCTTCTTTTTTTTAAATATTTTTTACATTTCTTATTAATGTATAATAAAAAAGATCATTCAATAAGTTGAGCTATCAAAGTTTGCTAAGTATTTAGGACAGTTCTTTAAATTTTATCACAGTATATATTTTAAAAGTCTACATATTATAGTAGCAACAATATCAAAAATATATGTTAAATGGAGACAGACAAACTAGGATAAGCTATACATGAGTATTTATGAGGGAATTTCTAAGCAAAAATTTCAAAAAAGAAATTTCAGAGTTATATTAAAATTGTAAATTAAAAGTTTGAAAATATATTTTACATAACAATGAAAGAAGCAATTAAGTTGTAAATTCATTAGCTGTATTTATGACAAAATAGTGATGTTTTTGTTTACATATTTTTTATTTGTTCCAATTAATTATACATGACAGTAGAATTATTTTGACATAGTATACATATATGGAGTATAACTTCTCATTCTTCTGGTTGTACATTATGTACAATTACATTGGTCTTGTAATCATATATGCACATAGTCTGATTCGTCCTACTATCTTTCCTATTCCCACTCCTACTCCCTTCCCTTCATTCCCCTTTGTCTAATCCAAAGTACTTCTATTCTTCTAACCACTCCTCACCCCACTGCCTTATTGTGAATTAGCATCTGCATATCAGAGAAAATATTCGGCCCTTAGTTTTTTAGGACTGGCTTATTTCAATTAGCACACTAGTCTCCAGGTCCAGCCACACCAGCAAATGCCATAATTTCATTCTTCTTTATGGCTGAGTAATATTCCATTGTGTATATATACCACATTTTCTTTATCCATTCATCTGTTGAAGAGCACATAGGTTGGTTCCATAGTTTAGCTATTATGAATTGAGCTGCTATAAACATTGATATGTCTGCATCACTATAGTGTAGCTGATTTAAGTCATTTGGGTATAAACCAAGAAGAGTTCTAAGCGGATCAAATGGTGGTTCCATTCTAAGGGTTTATGAGGAATCTCCATTCTGTTTTCTATAGTGGTTGCACCAATTTGGAGTCCCACCAGCAATGGATGAGTGTACCTTTTCCCCACATCCTCACCAACATTTATTGTTGCTTGTATTCTTGATAATTGTCATTCTGACTGGAATGAGATGAAATCTCAGTGTAGTTTTAATTTATACTTCTCTAATTTCTAGAGATGTTGAACATTTTTTCATATATTTGTTTATTGATTATATTACTTCTTCTGTGAAGTGCCTGTTCACTTCCTTTGCCTATTTATTGATAGGGTTATTCTTTTTTGGTGTTAAGTTTTTTGGTTTTTTTTTAATATATCCTGGAGATTAGTGCGCTATTGAGATGCATGTAGTAAAGATTTTCTTCCATTCTCTAGGCTCTCTATTCACATTTTTTATTATTTCCTTTGCTGTGAAGAAGCTTTTTAGTTTGACTCCATCACATTTATTGATTCTTGTTTTTACTTCTTGTGCTTAGGAGTCTTGTCAAGGAAGTTAGCTCCTAAGCTGACATGGTGAGGATTTGAGCCTACATTTTCTTCTATTAGGTGCAGGGTCTCTGTGCTAATGCCTAAGTCCTTGATCCACTTTGAGTTGACTTGAGGTGAATTTTGTGTGTGGTGAGAGATAGGGGTTTAATTTCATTTTGCTACATGTGAATTTCTAGTTTTCCCAGCAACATTTGTGAAGAGACTATCTTTTCTCCAATGTGTGTTTTTGGCACCTTTGTCTAGATAACAGAGTTTACATGGGTTTGTCTCTGTGTCTTCTATTCTGTACCATTGGTCTGCATGTCTGTTTTGGTGCTAATACTGTGCTGTTTTTGTTACTATAACTCTGTTGTATAATTTAAGGTCTGGTATTGTGATGCATCCTGCTTCACTTTTCTTGCTAAGGATTATATTGGATATTCTGGGTCTCTTATTTTTCCAAATGAATTTCTTGACTTTTTTTTCTATTTTTATGAAGAATGTCATTGGGATTTTATTAGGAATTGCACTAAATCTATATAATATTTTTGGTAGTATCGCCATTTTGACAATGTTAGTTCTGCCTATCCAAGAGCATGGGAGATCTTTCCATATTCTAAGGTCTTCTTCAATTTCTGTCTTTAGTGTTCTGTAGTTTTCATTGTAGAGATCTTTCACCTCTTTGTTAGATTGATTCCCAAATATTTTATTTCTTTTAGACTATTGTGAATAGGGTAGTTTTCCTAATTTCTCTTTTAGTAGATTCATCACTGATGTATAGGAACACATTTGATTTATGCATGTTAATTAAATATCCTGCTACTTTGGTGAATTCATTTATGAGTTTTAGAAGTTTTCTGGTGGAATTTTTGGGGTATTCTAAATATAGAATCATGTCATCAGCATATATGCATTGTATGAATTTTTCTTTCCCCATTCATATCCCCTTAATTTTTTTCTTCTAATTGTTCTAACTAGAATTTCAAGGATGATGTTGAATAAAAGTGGTGAAATAGGGCATCCTTATCTTGTTCCCATTTTTAGAGGGAATGCTTTCAATTTTTCTCCATTTAGAATGATGTTGGCCATGGGTTTAGCATATATAGCTTTTACAATGTTGAGATATGTTCCTACTATCCCTAGTCTTTCTAGGTTTTAAACATGAAAGGGTGGTGTATTTTGTCAAATGGTTTCTGCATCTATTGAGATAATCATATTATCTTTGTCTTTAAGTTTAAATTATGTTTATTGATTTCCATATGTTGCACCAACCTTGAATCACTGGGATGAAACCCACTTGATTGTGGTACACTGTTTTTTAACATACTTTTGTATGCAACTTGCCAGAATTTTGTTGAGAACTTTTGCATCTATGTTCATCAGGGATATTGGTCTGAGGTTTTCTTTCCATGATATGTCTTTCTGGTTTTGATATCAGGGTGATACTAGCTTCATAGAATAAATTTGAAAGGGTTCCCTCCTTTTCTATTTCATGGAATAATTTGAAGAGTATTGATGTTAATTCTTTGAAGGTCTTGTAGAACTGGGCTGAGAATCCATCTGATCCTAGGCTTTTCTTAGTTGGTAGACTTTTGATGGCATCTTCTCATTCATTGCTTGAAATTGTTCTGTTTAAATTGTGTATGTCATCCTGATTCAGTTTGAGTAAATCATATGTGTCTAGAAATTTGTTGATGTCTTTAAGATTTTCTATTTTATTGGAGTATAGATTTTCAATATTGTTTCTGATTATTGTCTGTATTTCAGTAGTCTCAATCTTGATATTTCCTTTTTCAACACAAATTTTAGTAATTCGAGTTTTATCTCTCTTTCTCTTTCTGAGGATGACTAAAGTTTTATTAATTTAATTTTTATTTTCAAAGAACCAAATTTTGCTTTGTCATTTTTTGAATTCTTTTCAGTTTTATTGATTTCAGCTCTGATTTTAATTATGTCCTGCCTTCTTTTGCTTTTTATGTTGATTTATTCTTCCTTTTCCAGGGCTTTGTGATATAATGTTTGATTATTTATTTGGCAAGTTTTATTCTCTTAATGAATGATCTCAATGCAATGAATTTTCCTCTTAGAACTGCCTTCATAGTGTCCCAGAAATTTTGATATGCTAGGTCACATTTTCATTTATTTCTAAGAATCTTTATTTCATCCCTGATTTCTTCTGTAATTCATTGGTCATTCAATAGCATATTATTAGTCTCCAGGTGTTAGAGTAGCTTCTATTTTTTATTTCATTGTTGATTTCTAATTTTATGCCATTATGATCTGATAGAGTGTAAGTTATTATCTCTCAAATTTTTATTTGCTAAGAGTTGCTTTGTGGCATAAGATATGGTCTATTTTAGATAAGGATCCAGGTGCTGCTGAGAAGAAAGTGTATTCGATCAATGATGGATATAATACTCTTTATATGTCTGTTAAGTCTAAATTATCAAATGTCTTATTTAGTTCTATAGTTTCTTTGTTTAGTTTTTGTTTGGAGGATCTATTGGTGAGAGAGATGTGTTAAAGTCACCAAGTATTATTGTGTTGTGGTCTATTTAATTCTCAAAATTGAGAAAGGTTTATTTGATGTACGTATATGCACCATTTTGGGGGGCATAAATCCTTACAATTATTATGTATTATTGATGTATATTTCCTTTAAGCAGTATGAAATGTCCTTCTTTATCCCTTCTGATTAACTTTGACTTGAAGTCCCTTTTATCTGAAATGAGCATAGAAACCCCTGCTTGTTTACATGATCCATGTGAGTGATATGTTTTTTCCCATCCTTTCACCTTCAGTCTGTGGATGTCTTTGCCTATAAGGAGATGAGGTGAGTCTCTTGGAGACAGCATATTGTTTGGTCTTGTTTTTTAATCCAAACTGCCATTCTATATCTTTTGATTGATGAGTTTAGGCCATTTGTGCTCAGGGTTCTTATTGCGATATGATTTGTATTACCAGTCATTTTGGTTTATTTTTAGTTTTTAATTTGAATTATTTTCTCCTTTGATTACTGTAATTCCTACCTTTGCTGGTTTTCACTTTTTTTCATTTCATCTTCATGGAATATTTTGCTGAGAATATTCTGTAGTGCAATTTCTCTAATTGTGAATTATTTCAATTTTGTTTTTTATTTATGGAAATTTTTATTTCATCTTAAAATCTAAAGCTTAATTTTTCTGGGTATAGAATTCTTGGTTGGCATCCATTTTCTTTCAGAGCTTGGTATATATTATTCTAAGACTTCCTAGGTTTGAGGGTCTGGGTTGAAAAAGCAGCTGAGACCTGAATTGGTTTCCCCCTAAATGTAATCTGATACTTTTCTCTGGTAGCCTTTAAAATTCTGTCATTATATTTCTGCATGTTAAGCATTTTCATAATAATGTCCCTTTGTGTGGTTCTGTTGTGCTTTTGTACAATGGGGATCTGTAAGCCTCCTGTATTTGATTTTCCATTTTGTTTCTTAGGTTTGGGAAGTTTTCTGATATTATTTCACTGAAAATAGTGGATTCCTTTGGTTTATATCTTCTTGTCTTCATCTATTTGAAAAAATATTAAATTTGGTCTTTTCATGTTATCCCATATTTCTTGAAGGTTGTGTTCTTGGTCTCTTATCATTTTCTCTCCATTGTCAACTTTATTTTCAAGATTATATATTTTGTCTTCCTTGCCTGAAATTCTGTCTTCCAAGTGGTCTAGTCTTTTGCTGATGCATTCCATTGAATTTTTAATTTGATGTATTGATTCCTTCATTTCAGAATTTCTGCTTGATTTTTTTTCAAAATGTCTGTCTCTTTATTGAAGTGATCTTTCACCTTCTGAATTTTTTCTCTGATTTCACTCCTTACTTTGTCATTTACCTTATAGATCAGTTTACTATGTACATTCTAAACTCCTTTTCTGACATTTCTTCCACAGTGTTATCAATGGATTCCATTATTTGAGCATCTTGGTTTATTTAGGGTGTTTTGGTCCCTTGTTTTTTCATGTTGTTTGTGTGTCTATCATCTAGCAGTGTGGAGCTGAGGCAGTACAGTTTCTACCCTGATGGGTCCCTGAAGTTTTCCAGTACCTCACCCTTAAGAGGGAGACAAATAATAACAGCAACCAATGCAAACAATATAGAACCTTAAACCAAATAGCTCCTACTATAGCATCTACAGTTTTGTTGCAATAAACAAAAATGATGTGTTTATATAAACTGTAAGTTTGCAAAAGGTTTACAATTTCAAATGGTTGACAAAGAACAGAAGTGATGTAGGGTGTGATGTTTTGGGGGAAGGAGGAGAGAAGATAGAATTGAAAATTATAGGAAGAGAGAAAGAGTGAATAATAGAGGTTGGCTGTTAGCAGGAGAAAAGAGAAAGAGAATCAAGAGAAACAGATAAGTGAGAGGAAAAATAATATATATGTACATATATATTTTAAAAAATTTAAAATAGAAAAAAAGGAAAAAGAATACAAAACAAAACTGAAATATACTACTCAAACTTCCCAGTCCTCAACAGATGTATGAAAAATAATTGGTTTCAAAATTGTAGCAATATGAGAGAAAAAATACAAAGAAAAGAAAAAAAAAGAAAAAAAACTCAACGAAAAATCGAAGTTTTTTTAGGTTGGAGTTCAAAAGTTTCTCAGATTCCCTTCTGAGCATTTAGGTGGGGATTGCTTGGAATATGATGCATTTTCCACACTCGGGTTGGGTGGGGTTGCTAGAGTAAGGGTTAATCTTGGAGGCCAATCTCCTGGAGGTATGGTGTAGGCTTAGGTATGTTCCAGTATCTTCCTTGAATGCCAATTGGCCTGGAGATTTTAGGTCAGCACATCTCCAGGGCCCCACAATTGCTGGTCCATGATGGAAGACTGCACCCCAGCAATTTCCTTTGGGTTCCACTCATGTGGTATAAGAGCCTGTTATTAGCCCACTATGTGGCCTGCAAACCCCATGATTCCTGGTTTCTGATTCAGTCTCTGAACTCAATCACTCCTGCCCCCCACCCTTTTGAATTCCCAGTCAGTTGCTTCTCTCTTGGCCATTCCTACAAACAGTTGGATTGGGAAGGGGAGGGCGAAGCCAGGTGGGCAAAAGGGAGGGAGGAAGCCTGTATTCCCCTGTGTAAACCTCTCTCCATACTTTGGTATCTCACAGTCACTTAGATACACTCTCTTCATGGGTCTGCCTCGCTTCTTTATTAGTCAGACTTGGGTCTTCCAGAAATAAGCTCCCCCATCTGTTGGCCTCCATGCTGGAGCTGAAAAATGTTTTTTTCTGCTGTCTTATGCATGCCATAGAGAGAGATGGAGGCTTCTTTCCCATAGAAGGATATGCAGTGACTCTGATTTCTATACTCTCCTTACCCGGACAAGCCTCAGTCCTCCTTTAATTCCTTTATTGCTTAACTGTGTTCACAGAGGGAACATTCTGGTTTGTATCTCCAGCTGCTGCCTCAGCTGTAGGACCGAGGATATTTTCCTTATTATTTTTGATCTCCTAAGTTCCTGATCAGTTTTGAGTGTCCAGTATTAAATTCCAGTAAAGTCTCCCCTAATTCTTGTTCATTTACCCACCTTTCTGAAAAGCTGTCCACCTGCTTTTCTTTGTTTCATGCCATGGAGCCACCAGGGAAATGACCTCTCTATTCTACCATCTTCCCATTGAGCTCAACTCTGAGCTTAAGGTCTTTCCAAAACTATTTGAATCAGGATACCCAGATTTCCTAGGATCATCTCCCTTACTTAAAAACTGATTATGGTCTTTAACCACAAAACACCTTCACAGCAACACCTAAGTTAATATTTGACTATATAACAAAACTATAGCCTGATCAGGTCAAGCTGATATATCAAATATCATTGCAATCAATCTCTTTCTCTTTCTCTGTGGTAAACTAATTAAAGTACTGTTAAAGGGGCTGAGCATTCATGTTCCATCTTACTTAGAAATTGCCAGTTTGCTTTATGTACTTCACAGCCTTTTGGGTGACGTAGGGAGGTATTCTCTTCCTAAATAGAAGAATAATATTTACAGAAAAAATTAATGCTTAATGAACTAATGAATTTAACACAATTATAAAACAAAATATCAATTATTGTGTAATTGTTGAAGATAATGCCAAAGTTCGGTAGGAGGAATAAATGCATGCAGAGAGGTATGGAGTTTAGTAAGGAGTTGGAAGAAAAAAGTGAATGTAGTAAAATAAAAAACTTAGAATTTTTGCCCAGTAAGGCAATTAAACTTTTTCCCCAATAAAACAAAAATTAGATGTATTTTTAATTAAGGAAGCAATCAAATCTATGTGCAAAGACAGCTTAAGTATATAAAATGCAATCAAATTTATAAGACCAAAAAGTTGGCAACATCTTAACACCAAAATGAATCAAACTGCTAAATTTTAGTGCTTACATATAGCAGTAGTTATTAAAATCATGTTGTAGAAAGTATTCAAGGCATATAAATTTGTGGAGGATAGATTACTGTGTGAGCCATAGTATAGAGCACACCATACTTTGATTATAATAACAAAGAACATATTAAACACATCCAGTTTTGTCATAACCATGATAATTGTGACCCCAAGAAAACTTTGCATTATCAAATGTTTAATATAAAACTATTTCAATGTTGAAATAAAGTAGAATAATTATAAAAGTTTTTATTTATAATTATTATATTTCCTCTAGGATTTTGATAAGAAAAATTAATTTTTATAGCTCTTAAGTGGATGGAAAAAGCCCTAAATATTATGCAGATTCAGTCTTCTTTTAACGTTAGTGGCTTTTCCTAAAACTACCAGCATGAACATTGGTAGAGCCCTTTTACTTTATCACTGCATGTCTTACAGTTAGGATAAACAAATCAACAGCTGCATAGATCACACAGTCCTGTTTCTCAGACTTTGAACAGATGATGTTCCCTGAATGATTGATTATGTTAAATCCAAAGCATGTATTTTAAGTACCTGTGCATTGACAAATCACTGGTAAGGTACATACCAAGGTTTTAGCTACATATCTTTGGGTGCTCATAATTTTATTTTACTTGTATCCATTTACTAAATTTTCAATACTAAGTATTATATTCTTTTGTAAAGAAAAATATTAATTTTAAAAGACATAAAATAAATGAAGATGATTTTTCTCTGTCACATATTAAAATATTCTAAATCTTCCATAAATTACAACTGTGGATGCAGAAACAGACATAAAGCCAATGTGACAGAATATTGTTATGAGTTAATATATGATAAATGGTATTTCATCTGTGGAAAATGGATGAAGCACTGAAAAAAATGTTATTTAAATAGCCAAATTGCCAGTTTTTCAAAAACATAAGAGCAGATCTCTATCTACCATCTCACCCCGTAGTAATAAAATTTTTCTGAAAAAACTTAAGTCACCACAAATTACTAGGAAAAAAACCTATGAATCTTATACTGAAGTAGAAATGTCCTTTTTCAAGTCCAAAAGAAAATAGCTACAGATTTGACTATCCTAGAAAATAAGCTTACAAATAATATGAACCATATAAAGTCAAACTATGATCAGAAAAATATTTTAGTATATTAATAATAAAGTATTATTATGAATAAGTTTAATTTTTAAGTAGAAAATGAAGAGATACGTTAGGAAAAATAGAAATATAAATGATTAATGAAATATGTGTTTATTTAGCCTGACTGAAAATTAAAAACCCTCTCTCTCTCTCTCTCTCTCTATATATATATATATATATATATATATATATACACATGCATACATATATATATATATATATATAAAATGCTGAGTTCCTGATATGTGCATACATTTATGAAAACTATGACATTGGTTTTGAAAATCAAAAATCATGCATTTTTGTCTATTAGCCAAAAAAATACATGATGCCTACCTTTATTCTATGCCCTTATCTGTCTGTCTTTTAATCATAGATCTCTCTGTATTTGAAAAGTAAAATAAAACAGAAACTCTCCCTGTGACTTGCCTGCAGTTAGCTAGCCTGAAATAGCTCTATCAGCAATTTGGTTATGCTTATAAAATAATTAAGATTTTGCATTACCTTTGACCACATTCTTCTACTTCTATAACTTATCCTATAATAATTATCAAAAAGGATCACACAAAACTTTAAAAATATAAAATTAAAACTGCTAATAGCTATAATTTGTAACAAAAGGGTTAAATACATTATGGTATAACCATACAGTAGAATAATATGCAACCATTTAAAATGAGGTTTCAGAGGAAGAATCCATTACCAAGTGAAAGAAGCAGTTTATAAAATAGCACATACATTAAAACATTCTTATAAAAATGATTACATACATATGAGAAGAAAAAAATCTAGACAAGCATATACATAAACATTTACATAAGTTAATCCATGTTCTTTCTCCTTTTTTCTTAATAATATCTATAAATTTTCCAAAAAAAACATATGTTACTACTCTGTGATAAGGGATTTTAAACATTACTGAAAATACTGAATTTCAGTGATATTTGATATTGTTTTGAAAGTTAAAAATCTTATAGGTAAGTCTGAGATCTCTAAGAATTCCCTTTGACAAGTTCAAGTTCATGGATTCTTTCTTTCTCTTCATTTTTTCTCTCTCTTTCTTCTTTTTTTTTTTCATTTGTTTTACCCTAGAACTTTATATTATACTCACTTTTTTCTTTGGCTAATAATTAAGGCATTATATTTTGTTCTCATCCTAAAATTAAACCTTGTATATTATATGAAGCTCAAATTTTTTAAAACAATTTTCCATAAAACAGCATTAGTTTTATGTTTCAAACAACCGAAAAAGAGACAACTTGCATTTTAGTTTCTTTAATGTTCTATATATGACTTAAGTCTATTCCCCCTTCACAGGCATCTGGCAGGTTGATTTTGATCTCTAGAGGCTCAGAGAAAGTAACCCTTTAAAACTATATACTCTTAAATTCTTCTCGAAATGTGAAAATATAAGATTTTTAAAAACTAACTGCTTTACTGTTTCCTTGCTTTTTCACAACATTATCATGACTATGGAGGGAGAATACTCTACCCTTCTCTCTCCCTTACCTTGGCATGCCCCAAGTTTATAGGTCCATTTACCTCAGAGTCTCACACACAGCAGGGCTCTGACTTCCAGACAGATGTTGAGAAATTTTGATTAGAGTGTATATCACTCATAAAATCTTGGTGTTCTTTGACTCACACAAGCATTCTTGACAAAATTTGAAATAAACAAAAATAAATGGAAGAATTTTAGGGAGGAGTGAAGATTAACATTGTAGTCCAAAGTTGAGGGTCTAGGTAAGTACCTGGGTCATGTCTCAGCATTCTGAAGTTTTTCTTCTCATCCTGCTCTGACCCGCACACCCCAAGACCAACACTGAGCTTTTAATAAATGCTTTTTACCTCCGCCTTACAAATGACAAGAATAATAACAGGTAACAGTAGTATGCCTTCTGAAGGGCAATATGTTATGTGCTTTCGGAATTGTACCATTTAGGATTATGAGTTAGATTATGAATGTCAGGAAGGACGATATAACAGTAACCTGAACAGAATTCTCTCTGAAACACTGGAGGAGCAGTCTGGGGCTAGAAGGGCCACAGCTAAGTTATCAAGAACACTGGATCAGCCAGGTGCAGCGGCATACGCCTGTAATTCCAGTGGCTCAGGGAACTGAGGCAGGAGAATCAGGAGTTCAAAGCCAGCCTCAGCAATTTAGTGAGGCCGTGTCTCTAAATGAAATATAAAAAAAGAACTGGGGATGTGGTTCAGTGGTTTAATGCCTCTGGGTTCAATTCCCAGTACCAGAAAAGAACACTGGTCCCTTTTCTTGTGCTGCTCCATCATCTTCAGCCTTGATCGCCCAACTAACTCATGGTCCAAGGAAACTACTTAAGCCACAGGTATTATATCTGCATTCCAACATTCCAGCTAGCAGGAAGAAGAAGGATAAGAATAACATTGTAAAAGTTACATTCCAGCTGCTGGTGTTTGTTTTTGGTACTGGAGTTTGAACCCAGGAGTGTTTTACTACTGACCTACTACCCAGTCCTTTGTTTTATATTTGTTGCTTTTTATTTTTAAATAAAGTCTTGCTAAGTTGTTGATGGTCTCACTAAGTTGTTGAGATTGGCCTTAAATTTGTGATCATTCGGCCTCAACCACCCAAGGTGCTAGAATTATAGGCATGCCCCACTGTGGCAGGCTATCCCAACTTTTGCATCACTTTAATCAAAATACCTGACAAGAACAACTCAGAGTTGGAAAAGTTCATTTTGGCTCAAAGAATCAGAATTCTCAGACCATAGACAGGTGATCTTATTGCTTTGGACCCAAAGGGAGGCAACACATCATGGAGGAAGGGCCCAGTGGAAACACATCATGGTGGGGTCAGGTCAGAGAGAGAGTGGGATGGGGAAGGGGCCACAGGAAGATCAACCCTTCCAGGCCATGCCCCCAGTGACCCAACTTCTCCAGCCATGCCCCACCTGCCTGCAGTTACCACCCAGTTAGTTCATTGAAATGTGGATGGACTGATATGATTACGGCTCTCACAATTCAATCACTTCACCTCTGAATATTCCTGCATTAATAGTACCTTTGGGGGAAACACCTCATATCCAAACCCTAACAGTGGTCATATAACATGCCTGCTTATATAGAATACCAAGAGCCTGAAGAAACATCTTCCATCATATAAGTATTTCTGGCATCACTACAGTTAGTTAAAAATTGAGAGATTTTTACTAATGGATTATTGGTAAAATTAACTCCACATGCCGTAGTTTCCTTGTCTTTTAAGAAGATATGCCTCATCTCTCTCTGCCTTTGTTATCTCCCTTGACCCTACTCCTGAGATTTATCTCTGACTCAGGGGTAGAGCCTACCTTGGGTTCAGTGTCTCCTACCAGAACTCACACCAGGGGCCTTCCACAAAGATGGGTCTCTTTGTTGCAGATTATATGCTGGCTTTGGGGTTTTCTTATTGTTACCTACTTTTTGCCTCTCCCTTGATTGCCTGTCCTAACTGGATTTTTGAGGTTCTTCAGCACAAACACTTCCTCATTCTGACCCATCCCTCTACACCACAGAACCTTCCATATAGCACCAGCTCTATTAGCTACAGTAATATTAAAAATAAAAATTTTTGAAAAGGCATGGCTAAATTATGCAAATTTCAGTGACTATTTTCCATTTTATCCTAAGGAAACAACATAGAAATAGAGGTATCAGTTCTCCTTTTTTACTAGATTGTTTCTTTGAGCAAGTTACTTGATAGATCTACACCTCAAGTTCCTCACCTGTAAAATAGGGTTAACTATTGCACCTACATCATAAAGTGGGCTTGAAAATTTACTGAGTTAATCTGAATACAGTAGTTTCCTTTATCTGTAGCTTCATTTTCTGTCATTTCAGCTACGTGTAATCAACTCAGGTCTGAAAATATTAAGTGGAAAATGCCAGAAATAAAGAATACATAAGTTTTAAAGTATGTGCCATGCTGAATAGCATGAGGAAATTCTGCTCTATCCTGCCTGCCACTAGAGAAGTGAATCATACCCTTGTCCACATATTCACCCTGTATACTCTGTCACCTGTTGGTCACTTAGTGGTCTTAGTTATCAGATTGACTGTCAAAGTGCTTGTGTTTTAAGAAATCCTTACTTTACTTACTAATGGCTTCAAATGTGCAAAATAGTGTTGCTGGCAATTTGGAAATGCAAAAAAAAACCTGTGAAGTGCTTCCTTTGAGTGAAAAGGCAAAGTTCTTGACCTAATAAAATCAGACAAAAATTGTATGCTAAAGTTGCTAAGATCTAGATTTGAGAGAGAGAGAGAGAGAGAGATCATATTAATATAATTTTTATTTATATTGTTTTAATTCCTCTACTTCATTATTGGTTTTGATTAATTGCTTACTGTGCCTAAATTATAATCTGAACTTCAACATAGGTATGTATATATATACATATGTGTGTGTATGTATATATATATATATATACATGTATATGTATATATATATATGAAAAAACATTCTACATAGAGGACTGTATGAACTGCTCAAGGATTCAGCTTTCTGCTTGGAATATTCTCAGTGGATTAGACAGAGCTACTGTAAAACAGTAAAAGACAATGTAAGCCCTCAGTGAGAATTAAATATGAAAAGCATACTTATTAATAACACTTATTAGTCATGTTCTTATGCTGTGGATTACTTTGTCATTCATGCCTTTTATTTATTGAAAGCCAAGTGCAAAGAATGTTGACTACTGTGTGAGAGCTATTGGGGAGATAATCAATAATCTTTTCTTAAAATTCACAGCAATATTTTTACCTCAAATGTTAGGTTTCTTAGAGAATTAAGTTCTCCATTATTTGGAGTGGTCTTGGGTTTCTGGCTGTCAAGGAATTTTAAAAATAATTCTGAATGCTTCATGAAGTTAACGTGGGACTCTGGAGGAAAAGCGAGCAGAGATGATACATGGATGCCATTGAGTTGTCTTTATTTGTTTGTGGTTCTTCAGAGGTAAACAATTTTCATGAATCTTAATGATAGTAACTCATTTTTTTTAAGGAAGTCATGAATCACATGAATATTAGATAACATCAGGGTCTCAATGGCTTTTAATACCTAAAAAATTTATGTAACACTGCAATTCTGAATGTTCTTTATATTAGTCAGGATTTGGGAGGAAGCAGGCGCTACACTAAAACGAGTAATTGAAGAGAGTTAAATGTGTGGGCAGGGCCATGGCAGTTGTGTGTGGGCGGGACACTGTGTGGGGTGAGATATAGGGATGACAGTGAGCTCAGAATGACAAGGCACCCAGGAAACAGCAGAAGGGAAGTGTCACACAGAGACTAGGAGGTGCATGGCAGGCAGCAGAGTGTGATGGTCATGGAAGAGTGACTCCTTGGCAGGATTTGTGACTATTACTATCACTGTTACCTGCCTGGGAGGGTGCTGGGCAATACCTACCTTGATCTCTTCCCTTGCTCACTCTGATCTCCTGCTTGTGTTTCTCACTAGTCTAATTTAGTGAAGCCACAGGGGAACAGGATTCCAGGCAGTGCTGAGTGCAGAAGTCAGCATTCCCAGACAGAGCCAAGAAAAGGAGGGAGTGACCTTAGAGAGGACATAGTCCACATTTGCATCTGCAGGCTAATGCTCTTTCCCAGGCTCTGGACATGTCATGCCCTGAACAGGTTTAGATGATAAAACGTTCCACTCTTTGCATCAAAATGTTCTTTCTTTTGGATGCTTCTGACTGACCATTGTGCCCTCAGGGTATCAGCATTAGTGATTCTGTGCCTGGGACTCAGTTTCTCATACCTGAGCTTCTCCAAGCACAAATCATTCTCCTTTTTCATGGTATCCTGAATATCAAGTCTATGTACAGCATGTCTGGATTTCAGAACAAGCCATTCAGGAAATAGGTCCTTGGTTGCCTCATTTATGAAATCTTAGGGTTGAAGCAGCTCAAGCATTCATTTTTAAAAAATCCTTTATAATCCCTGAATCTAAGAACATAATAGTATTTTATTAATCACAAGTTTTCTGCACTTACCAGTTGAGAATAGATCATTTTATTTCTATATATCTTAGCAACTATGAAAATTTTTATTTTAATGTAAGTAAATGATAGGTCACATTTATTACCGAATGCAAGAAAAAGAGAAAGAAATGTTAGGGTTAGAAAAGGGAAACAGAAGGATGACTGAAAACACTGGGGGTGGATATAAAGACCCCCAGTCTGAAAAAAGACAAGGATGAGGCAGGGCATACTTAGTTCCAAGAAGCAAATCCCAACAACTCTCAAGGTACAAATAGAAACACATGCAACATTTGTGTATAAAACCTAAGTGATATTCTGATTTGTGTCCTGCCTGCAGCAACGTAAAGTCTATGTGTAAATATCGGGTTAAAACTAGAGATTAGGGAGTTCCGAAATTTTCCAAGAAACAATAACCATGCCCTGAAATTAATAGCCCTGAATTCACAATCCCTCATGTGAAATGCTTCCATGGCATTGATGTATCTTTGGGCTTTATGTTTGTTTGCTTTGTTTTTGTTTGCTTTGTTTTTTTTTTTTTTAATTTCATGTGAATTAATGACATTTAATTTATATTGGGTAAACAACTAAAAATTAAAAAAGATTTCTTTATATTTATTAACTCATATTTTTCCAGGTAAAAAGGCTTCTTAATTAATTCCCTTTTTTCCAGGTGTTCGAATAATTTTTGTTTGCTTTTTTATTTTTGCTATTGATTTATTTGGAAGAAGGTTTAAAATTTAGTCATTTACTTTAGGCATTTACTGTGCCTTTTAAACCTTTTTTTTCTATAAGAAGCTAATTTTTCCAGTGTCAAAAATCAGGCTTGTTTGAGAACTTTGCTTTTCAAACCAATGACAGTTACGGCATATATGTCACACGTCCTGGAAAAGAACATGTCCGTGAAATACCAATTAGCAAATCACTTGAACAAAGCCCAGTTATATTCTCACTCCAGTCATTCTCCTGAATTAAAATTTTTCACTCCATTATGAAATTTACTGCCTATGTGAATTTCATAGTAGCTTAGAACCTGACCTGTGTTTGTTCCCTTTCTATTACCAAAAGATGTAATATATGTTACTTATAAATATTGTACTTTTCAAAAAATCTAGTAAAATTCCATTCCTCATAATGCACCATAAATGCATCCCCTGTTTGGTTAGTGTACTGTATAGTATTCATCAAAGACTACTAAGGAAATAAATATAATTTCATAGATTATAACAGACTCAGCAAACTATGCCCCATGAGTCAAATCTGGCTTGCTGCCTGTTTGCTTTGGTCTATAAGCTGACTGAGGTTTCTCCTTTTTAAGTGGTTGAAAATTTTCAAAACAATAATATTTTGTGACAAGAAAATTATATGATGTTCAGACTTCAGTGTTCATAAATAAAGTTTTATTAGATCACTGCCATGCCCATTCATGATCATGGCTGCCACAATGGCCGGACCCATGACTTCAAAAGCCCGAAGTAATACTATTTAGCCCATAACAGAAAAAAGGTTTGCCTGTTTTATGTAACTCTCTTAAGATAAATTTTCTTAAAAATTATAAAACAGTATTTTAAAATCAATATCCTACTATTTATAATCTATTAAATCTAATATTATTTAAGGACTAATTCCTATTACTACAAATAGTTATATTAAGAAAGTAATTCTACATTATATATACTAATATCAGTATAATTCTTCCCTTTTAGTCCATTTGGCCATAGACAACAATGGTTGAAATCTGCCAATACCAGCAATCTCTTTTCAATGAATTGTAGTTGAATCAAAAATATTTCTCTTTAAAGAATTTCGGTGCTTGGTTTGGCATTTTATAGACTGTTGAGATACAAACAAGTGTTTTGCAGGAGTCAAGATTGCTTTTTGGTTTTCTTTGGTGGGATGAGAAGGCAGGAAGTTTCAAGAAGAATTATCTTAAGTGAGGAAGAACTTGTAAGACAATGTAATCAAAGCTGAGGAATCTTGAGAACTCTGAGAACCAAGGATAAGAGTGAATAAATGCTGAATAAGAGTGCCTAGGAAAGAAGACAGTAAGAAGTGATATCCGTTAAACTTCAGGGTGCTAACACGTAATGAAAAAGTAAGATTTAGGTGTTTTATAAAGGGGAGAAAGGCTCTTAAATCTTAACAACAAAGTGAAACTGGAGTGAAAAGACAAACTAAATGCTGAGCTGTACACTATTGTGGGAACTGTGAGTAATAAATCAAGGAAGTGTATGAGGGATGAACTTCACCCAATATTTAATTCTATATCAGAATTCACCTTCAACAAAATTTTGATGTGGTCCATACTTACCATGAATATAATCTTGCTACATAGGCTGGATTCTTTCTCAAATACAAAAGAAAGTGTTCATCTCTGTGACAGATGGCTTCAAAACCACAGTATGACATTGGTATCTATCAGCCATAATTTCCTATCTAACCAAATCGATTTTAAATTCAGGTCATATGTACTTAATTTAATTCATTCCTTTGTATGCATGTCTCATGAGCTATGAATTCAGAGTTCCTTCTCCTCATGTCTCTGAAAGCTTTAAGAAAATGTTCTAAGCAAGTCAGCTAATATTCTATATAATGTACCATCAATCAAGGGATTATTACATTTTAAACTAACTAACTGTATGACAGTCTCTGAGATCTAACTCTTCCACTACTCATTATTTCCAGTTACAAATTAAAGTTGAATATATTATGAAGAGGCACTTTGGTAAAATATCAAGTTACTTTTGTACAAAAAAGTAATATGCAGATAACATAAAAGGAAATAAATCCAGGTAAACAGTATGTCAGGAGAGTAAAACTTGTCTAGGATTAGTAGCAGAAAATTATTTATGACTACAAATAATCTCAGTGCAATGAGGTAATTAATTTTTTGCTGCTTCATAATTGAAAAACCACCTGATCAGAGTAAAAGTGAAAAAATTTATCAATTTATCTACAAATTTGGACAATTCTAACTAGTATTAAATGAACATGGCATTATTTAAAAGAAAATGCAACTGTGTCTCAGAGGTGCAATCTTCCATTTTTAATCACTTGAGTAATATAGCACATCAATAGCCATTAAATCCATTAAATTCCACAGTGATTCATTATGAAAGCTTCAAACATCTGTTAAACACTTCATAACTTTATATTTATAATGTTATATTCATTATAAAACCTTGTTTAGACACTGCATAACCTTCAATATACAGAATTGAATTTGTGTTAATGGTGAATGGTGATCATAAAAACAACTTTTAAGAAATCTTAAAAACATCATCTTTTCATGGATAAACCCCAAATCATCCTATCTATACTTCCAGAAGGAGAGCAACTCTTTTCCATTTTTCCTTTAAAGATATCAAAAAACTTAACTCTAAAATGAATACATTTAATTTAAATTCAACCATTTAATCCTGAATATTATGTTGAAGTTCTCAGATTTAAGTTAAAATGTTGCCTATATGGAAAATTATCCTGAAATCACAAATAATTAACTCAAGTAAAATTTTTCTTTTTTCCTTAGTTTTTAGCAAAAGGGATAGGTATAATATAGTTTATCCCTTCACATTAATTCTGTTGTTGAAAAGAAAGAAAGAAAGAAGAAAGAAAGAAAGAAAGAAAGAAAGAAAGAAAGAAAGAAAGAAAAGAAAAGAAAAGAAAAGAAAAGGAAGAAAGAAAGAAATCTTTCTGTTTCTTTTTCTTAGACTCCCAATTCCTGGTCAAATGTCTTAATGTTTATATTCACAGTCATGCTTTCGTATGCAACAGTGGTTCCATAAGATTATAATGCTCCTGAAAAATTCCTATTGATACTGGTTTTGAGAATCAATCGGGATCCAGGTCCATTCCCCCTGTGTTAAAGATTGAACACCCAAGAAATGCCAAGACAAGAGCAAAAAGTTTTATTTGAAGGATAGAACAGAGAGAGGCGGGGACAAAAAGGCAGCATAGTGCTGTGATGCTTTTTATATGAATGTCCAGAAGGAAAATCCATAAAGTCAGAAGGTAGTGCTTGTCATGGTTTTGGAGTGAGGGGAAATGAGAACTGATGGCTAATGGGTCTGGGTTTTGTTCTGTTTTGTTTTTGAGGTAATAAAACATTCTGAGATTAGATAGTGCTAGTGTTCACATACACTTTTAAGTCTCCTAAAAAGTGTTCAATTATACAATTTAAAACAATGAATTTTATGGCATATAATTTCGCCAATTATGCCACAAGAAAAATAGTTAGAAAAGTTAAATAAAATAAAATTGCAAAGTCCTTAGTCCTCTAGGCATGGTAGACATGAACAAAGCCCATGTAAGCAGGTCCTTTCACAGCTATGACAGCCCTGATGAAAATCATGCTGTCTTTGCATCAAGTTATTTTGTAGTTTGAGGTTGAATAACATCAATATTGTCATTAGTGTTTCAAAAAAAATTTCACATACTGTCAGTAAAAATAATGTACATATTGAAAAAAAAAGCAACATGGTTTCAGAAGAACCAACAGGTCTTAATACCATGCAAAGCAGTAGCTTTGACCCGCTTTACTCATTGTTCTGAAACCCTGAAAGGGGTAGAACCAACAGCTAAAATACTGTGTCTGAAGCACCAAATTTCATTTGAGTTTCAGTGTTTCAAAGTGGCTTTTATGAAATGTCTAATCTGAAAGCTTCATTTTTTTCTTTCATAAATCTATGTAATCCCATGCAGGGGAAGTTCTGATATGAGCAACATAGAAACATTATCTCCTCTTGACACTTGTGCATATTTGCTTATTGCACTGTTAACTTGCCTATTGTTAAAAATTTATATATGAGGTTAGTTCTAGTTTCACCAGAAAACTTCTGGAACTCATAAATTAATTCAGTAAAGTAGCAGGATATAAAATTAATGCTCATAAATCTAATACATTTTTATTCATAAGTGATGAATCCTCTGAAAGAGAAATTAGGAAAACTACCCCATTCACAATAGCCTCAAAAAATAAATAAATAAATAAAACACTTGGGAATCAATCAAACAAAAGAGGTGAAAGACCTCTACAATGAGACCTACAAACAATAAAGGAGGAAGTTAAAGAAAATCTTAGAAGATGGAAAGATCTCCCATGTTCTTGGATAAGCAGAATTAATATTGTCAAAATAGCCATACTACCAAAAGCGCTATACAAATTCAATGCAATTCCAATTAAAATCCCAATGACAGACCTCATAAAAATAGAGCAAGCAGTCATGAAATTCATTTGGAGGAATAAGAGACCCAGAATAGCTAAAGCAATTCTTAGCAAGAAGAGTGAAGCAGGGGGTATCACAATATCAGACCTTCAACTACACTACAGAGCAATAGTAACAAAAATGGTATGGTATTGGTACCAAAATAGACAGGTAGATCAATGGTACAGAATAGAGGACACAGAGACAAACCCACATAAATTCAGTTTTCTCATACTAGACAAAGGTGCCAAAAACATACAATGGAGAAAAGATAGCCTCTTCAACAAATGGTGCTGGGAAAACTGGAAATCCATATGCAGCAAAATGAAACTAAACCCCTACCTCTCACCCTGTGTAAAACTCAACTCAAAATAGATCAAGGACCTAGAAATTAGACCAGAGACCCTGCACCTAAGAGAAGAAAAAATTGGTCCATATCTTCATCATGTTGACTTAGAACCAGATTTCCTTAACATGACTCCCAAAGCACAAGAAACAAAAGCAAGAATCAATAATTGGGATAGATTCAAACTATAAAGCTTTTTCTCAGCAAAGGAAACAATCAGCAATGTGAAGAGAGAGCCTTCAGAGTGGGAGAAAATCTTTGCCACACACACTTCAAATAGAGCACTAATCTCCAGAATCTACAAAGTACTCAAAAATCTTTACACCAGGAATACTAATAGCCCAATCAATAAATGGGCAAAAGAAATGAACAGACACTTTACAGAAGAAGATTGACAAGCAACCAACAGATTTATGAAAAAATGCTCAACATTTCTAGTTATAAGAGAAATGCAAATCAAAACCACCTTAAGATTTCATCTTACCCTAATTAGAATGTCTTTTATTAAGAATACAGGCAACAACAGGTGTTGGCGAGGATGTGTGGAAAAGGGTACACTCATACATCCCTGGTGGGATTGCAATTTGGTGCAGCCACTCTGGAAAGCAGTGTGGAGATTCCTTAGAAAACTTGGAATGGATCCACCATTTGACCCAGTTATCCCACTCCTTGGCCTATACCCAAAAGACTTAAAATAAGCATACTACAGTGATGTAGTCACATCAATGTTTCATAGCTGCTTAATTCACAATAGCTAGATTGTGGAACCAACCTAGATGCCCTTCAATAGATGAATGGATAAAGAAACTGTGGTATATATACACAATGGAATATTACTCAGCCATAAAGAAGAATAAAATTATGGCATTTTCAGGTAAATGGATGAAGTTGGAGAGTGTCATGCTAAGTGAGATTGGCCAATCCCAAAAAACCAAAGGCCAAATGATCTCTCTGATAAGTGGATGATGATACATAATGCAGGGTGGAAGGGAGGCAAGAATGGAGGAAGGATGGATTGCATAGAGGGAAAAGAGGAGTGAGGTCAGAGTGGGGGGGTAAGAATAATAACAGAATGAGACAAACAACATTACTCTATGTACATGTATGATTGCACAGATGGTGTGACTCTACTTTGTGTACAACCAGAGAGAACAACAGCTGTTTTCCACTTGTGTACAACAAATCAAAATAGATTAATTTTAAAAAAAGAATAAATTATTTTTTGCAAGTAGGGATATAACACTAAGGAATTTGTATTGGGGGTCAGTAAGGGTTTGGCAATGTGATTAAAATAGCAACAGATGGGCTGGGGTTGTAGCTCATTGGTAGAGCACTCACCTAGCATGTGTGTGAGACGCTGGGTTTGATCCACAGCACCACATAAAAATAAACAAATAAAAATAAAGGTGTCCACCTACAAAAAAAAAAAAAAACAGAGATTAGTTTTAGTTTAAATGGGCTATCAAGCAATTTGTTTTTATAACTGGCCACATTTAAAACTGATATTTCCTTGCCCAAGCTTATGTTTTTCCTTATTCAGCAAGTTTTGTCCACATAACTACCGTGAACAATGCATATGCTAGTGATGATGTAATGAAAGACAAAACTAGGTATTGTTCGTATTTTGTAGAGCATACACTTTGGTGGTCAGGAACTGAGTATTCAAATAATTGATGGTATAAAAATGAACTTCGAAGTGAAAAAATGAAATCCCTGTTAGGGATGTTTGTGACAAAGGAATCTGTTTACAGGCTAGCATGTCATGTATTTTTCTCTTAGAAAATGTCCTTCGATATGAGATTAGCAAAATAAACAGAATCTAGTCAGATCCAACAGTGGCAGAGTTGGGGTAGGTGTGTCCCAAGTTGAAATCACCTGTAGATTGACAAGCAAAGCTACCGTAAGATGGCCCTTGTATGCACGTCAAAAGAGGGCACCGCGTAAGAGGAAGCTATGCCAGGCTTGGGTAAGGACTTTGGTTTCTATATTATAAAAAGGAAGTCATATGGGGTATATGTGTTTGTGTGTGTGTGTGTGTGTGTGTGTGTGCGCACAAGATAAAAACACAAGATAACATCTGGTTTGGCAAAGTCTCTTGGAGACTGTGGACAGTGGATTTTGGTAGAGTGAGAGTATGTGGAAAGACCTATTAGACTATTACAGAGACCAATAGGAAATTGCACTGTCTGGACTGATGGACAGGCATGGACATCAACAAATTAGAAATTTAGGAGAAAATCAAAGGGTGTTTTGGTGGGTTTGATATTAACAGTGAAGAGATGACTCCATAGTGCTTTGTAACTCTCATTATATGAGCAATAGTTGTATTTAGTACAATATTTGCCAACTCTCCCTTTAGATTATAAGATCCTTTGATAGGTAAACTCATATCTTTCTTATATGCTGAGATGTATTACACACAAAGATACTCTATAGATAGTTGATAATGTATTAGATTGAATTAAAAACAAAAAAATCTTCACAAAACTATCAAAAGTATTTTTCTCAATTACCAATTATTCAGGTACTTCTAGCAGATATGATTATAGATCTGAGTAGGACTAAGTAATTATTTATTTTACCTGGTTGTTAGGCGGCTACTGAGGCCAGCAATTGGATGCACAGAATATACATAATTTATTGACCCTTTTTGAAAGACACAGTGAGCTGCTCAGCATACTTTAACTGTGTTTAGCTTTATTGCTCCCTGGAGAAACATTTTGTCATTGGTTGTACATTTTGGACTGTCAAAAAAATGAATTTCATTAATGCTAAGCCTACTTTATGATATCAGTATAAATTTAGAATGTACAAAAACATTAATTCAACATATGCATCTAAACAGCTGCTTCAAATAATAAAAATGAACATTAAGGAAGGGTCACTGTGCACATTTGGAGCAGTCAAAAAGGTTAAGTAGTTTAGAGAAATAAAAGAAAGCCTAAGATTTTAATCTACAGCTAACATTAAATTGCAAAAAGATGAACTCTGTTGACAAATCATTAGTTCTGACAATCTCTCCTCTCTTCCATCACATAATTATGCAAGGAACTCTCTATTTTTAAAGAAGGCTAAAACTTTGGGTACTGATAATATACCAATAATACATTGTGAAATTCTTTTTATCTAGAGGATTGCATTTATTTTTTACCAAGTGTGCATTGCATGTTCTCCATAATACATATAGCAGCTTTAGAAATAAAGCAATGCAAATTTTTTGTTCAGGAAATCTTCTATGTACTACAGTTTTGCTATGTCACTGGAGAAATTCTTAGGTTTGTTTAGGACATTTTTGCAACAATGACAATCCTACTGACAACCAGAATTTCTAGTTTCATGTCTACACATGTGAGTACCACAACTATATTCTCTTTACAGGAGAAATTTTGTCTTTAATTAAAAAGAAAAAAAAATAGAAATGACCATCACTACTTAAGGCACTAAAATATCCAAGAGTAAAAAATAAAAGTACCCATCTTCTTTTGTCTTCTTCAGGAAAGCAAAATAAAACTCAAGTTTTAAAGATATTGTTCATAATCTTAATTTTCTCTTGGAGAACATAGATGTAGTAAATATACCAGGAAATTTTACTATTGACACAGATACCATGATACCATTTGTGAAGCTGTTTTGTCATAAATTGTACAAATATGTCAGGGAAATATTATTAATGAATTGTTACAATTAAGCCAGTTGATAACTGAATTGAAACAATATTTTCCTATTTCCCCAGATTTGAGATGCTTACGTTATCAGCACTCGGATGCACCTTGCTTATGTGTAATCAGATATTTCAAACAAAGGAATACTGAAGAAGTTAGATTTACAAGTGATTCTATATTATAAACAGCTGAAAGATGAGGTGGGAGAGGGAGAGACAAAGAATGGCATAGACTGAATCTGGAACAACTGGGAACTGAGATTGGGGAAAATGAATCAGGGAACAGCTGCTACATTAAGACAATCAGGGTCGGAGAGAAAAGAATTCTCCAGATACTTGCTGTGCATTAAAATCCATTTATCTTTAAGAGACTGAGTAAAGAATTGGAGTATTTTAATTACTTTTTCCCTGCATGAACTGTGATACTTTGAATTTAACACCTCACTGAGTTTAGGCCACTTGGGGCCCTTGGATTTATTCGGATTACACACACACACATTACATACACACACACAGTTGCACATACATTAATATGCATACAAACTCAGACACATGAGCTAACATGCGCATTTAGTTCATGATAAATATGGAAATCTAAAAAAGAAAAAAAGTCACTTGAGTACAGATGTATATCCATAGCATGCAGTACTAAGTTATAAAACTAAATTGACTCTTATCAACCTACAATTACTAAGATACTGTTGCTTGAGCTCAGATCTAGCTAAATGACTTCTTACTGAGCCAATAGCACCCACTCTTGTTTGAGTTACAATAAAGACCAGTTGATTCAGGAAAATGCCATGTGATTTTTATACAACAATCTAGAAAAAGCATGGTGAGCCAAGAGTACACTGTGATTCTCTTAGTAGGCATCACAACCTTACAATGGACTTTAGAAGTGTCTTTTGTGGCAATATACTTCTAGTAGCCATGAAATATTTTTATTCTTGAGACTTGAGTGTGTGGGTTAGCTGTGAGGAGTAGTTATAATGAGAGTTAGCTGGGGTTCAATTGATTCTTTTCTTCTCCTCCTGACTCACTATGAGAACCTCAACAGTACTCATTCATCAAAAAATACCCATGGAATTGGTTTGTATTCAGTTTTGCTAAGAACTTTTTGTGGAGAACTCTTAAATAGTATGAGGCACACATTGAGTTTTGTGGTAACTCTTCCCCTTTATTCTGTGGGATTCTTCAAACCAAGAGCTAATTACTTTACTGCACAAGCATTGTTGGCTATATTATATTTTCCTGTCTATCATCTTCCAATGGAACTTATGGATGAGATCTCATCAGAATGAGCAGTTTCATACATTGCTGATGGGAGGTAAATAGGGACCATCTTCCTGTGGGGCAAATGTCAGTATGAGTCAGTACTTCATAATCAACTTTATTTTTTGTGTGAACATTAGAGGTTTATTTTTAAATTTTTATTAAAAATAAAAGAAGCCAATTCTAGTTATGCAAATGGGAAATATTAGAATAATAACTAGAGCTAGCTTGGGATTGGTCTAGAACCAAGACTCAAGGGCAAAATTATAATTTTAAAGAAACTCATCCTTACAATATTCAAGTTTCAAAGTCTTGAGAAAAGTGTCTTATTCCCTCAACTTATGCCATATTCTAGGTCCTGGCATTTAGGAAAAGTAAAAACTCTAAGGATTTTCTACTTTGCACTTTGGGACTAGAAGGTAATAATTAGGAATTGCTTTTCAATAAGGTATCAGGAAATATAAATAAAGTAACTGCCTTAGAAAATCTGATAAGAAGTGGATGCTTGATATTGCCCATCCAGCAAATGTCCACAACATTTTATTTGAAGAAGAAAAAAAAGTTGTATAAAAAATATAACTTATAGGACATTTACAGTGTGTCTAGCACTCTTAATAATTGTTTGGGGGTAAAAAAGAAGAATTACATTTTGCCTATCTTCCAAAAGAAATGTCAATTTAAAAGTTTACTGTAACAGGAGTTAGAAATTATTTTTCTCTTATACAAGAAAGCAGGATATGCATTGTAACATCATTTATCAATATCTGTCTGTTTATCTCAGGAGATCCCCTGCTTCCTCCCCTGCAATTCATCTCTTAATTTTGAATATAAATCCTTGGTGTGTCGTTGTTGATGATGACATCTCAGAAGAATTCTGCTAAACTCTGTCATTGTCACTCTTAGTTTGGAAGGAAAATCATGATTATGAAAACCATCTAAGACAATTGATAGCAATGTAGTTTTGGTAACATCATTTGAAAGTAGCCCTAAAATATTTTCACCATATGCCTTGTTACAGAAACCATGAGGTATCCTCAAAGTAGATCCTCTAAATTCAACCTTGAGAACCCTCATCCATCTGCTCTGAATTAAAACCAAACTAGTTAGTACCTGGGAACTTGTGTCAGAGCCAATATATATCTAGGATGCAATTGAAAGACTGGTATGATTTAAGATGGCTTTTTTAATCATTGTGTTTCACATAACATAAAGTTTGGATATAATTGAATGTGGAGCAGAAGTAAGGGTTTGTGTATGAAATGATGCCAAATATTTTTGTGTTTTGTCCACCCTTCAGTGTAACATGAGTGTAAAAACCATGACATTAAATGAACCTATTGCTAATTAGTATATATTTGCTGTAAGCATTGATGGAAATTCTTTGAAAGAATTTTTGTTGGTTCTTTTTTAGTTATACACGACAGTAGACTCCATTTTGACATAATTATAAAAGCACGGAATATATCTTATTCTAATTCAGTCTCCAGTATGTCTCCTTCCCTTTCCCTCCCCCCAACCCCTGCTTCCTTCCCTCTATTCTAGTGATCTTTCTGCCAAGATTTTTTTAAGGTATCGTGTTATTCAAATCTCTAAATCTGCCCAGGTATTTTTATTTTTCAAAAATGGAATTGAGCTTCTAACAATTTGTATTACTTTATTTTTAATTTATTTCCTCATCTTTCAGAAATAGTTGAGTTTTTCTGTGAAATTTCTTCATGTTAGAATGTATGGAAGTAAAAATTCATGGTATAATTAGGCTGAATATTATTTTGCTTTACAAATGTAGAGGAATCTGATATAATTGTGACCTGCAAGTTTCTGTAGCAGATATTGTTACCTAGTGAAGAGGTGACTCCAGTTTAAAACTGATTCTATGTTCTCATAAAAGACTTCCGTCATTTCAGGAAAAAAAAAATCATAATTGCTTTAAACCAGTTGTGGTAATAACATTCCCATTTGTCCAGGGTCTGAACTGAACATGTGATCCACGTCTGGTCAATAAGACATAATGGAAAGTCTTCTGAGTTTTTGGAGGAACCTTTTTATTGGATAGAAAGAAGATTCAAAGAAAAGATCATATTTCCCCTTCTCATCAATTCTTTCATGACTGGTTTGAACATTTGAAGCTAAAGTAACCATCTTGTTTTCATAAGCCAAAAATCTAGAAGGAAAAGGAGTTGAGAAAAAAAGAACATAAAGAAAGAAAACTTGAGTTTCTAATGACATACTTGAACCTCATACCAAACCTTCACAGTTCTTCTTATATGAGATAATTAAATATCTCCATTGATTAAGCCACAATGAGTTGGAGTTTCTCTGTATTATGTTTGAATTCACTCTGAGACAGATCCTAAGCTTCAACTCAATCATACTACAGATGATCTTCAGAGTTCATGTTTGACTTTGCTGTCATGAGTGCTTGGCTATCTGATAACATACATTATCAGAAAGTATACAATATGTGTAAAGACCAACATCGTTATACTAGTTTTCATGTACTTAATTCAGTTGCCATGCCTCAGTTGACAAATATTTCCAACCATTGTGTCTTCATGTTTCCTTTCAGCTAACAATTTGAGCAGAGTAAGCATCCTTACACATTTTACACACTTGTTGAATTACTTCAATGTTTTATTATATTTCTCCTCATTTACGAAAGTTCATTGAAAGCAGAGAAATGAAAGCATTATGAATTAACTTTTGAATGTAAATGTTGATTGCATAAGATTAACGAAAATTGAATAGAAAATAACTTAGATGTGCAAAAAATGTACCTTTCACTTGAATTTGATGTCTGTTAAACTAAAATTAATTTACTCTGTGTTCAGTTATGAAGGACAATTAAAGAGATGATAATATAGTATGAAATATTGCAGCACATGCTTAAAGATGGTGTTAAAGTCCAGAGATAAGTATATTTAGCTGCCTAAAATTATAATTCCCATTTTGTTTATTACTTCAACAAAACTGTTTAACATTCACTATATGCTAAGTTACTGAATATCTAGTGACAAATAAAGTATGTTCCTTTTTTTCTTGAAATTTGGAACCTAATGTGTCATATATACTTACACATGTAGAGTCTTCTCCTGGTTTAAGGAATTGCACATAATTTTCATCATTTGTGTGGAAATCTATGCAAAAGTCTCTGAGGAGTGGCATTTAAACTGAGAGCCAAAGACTGAATAGGACTAAGAGCAGAAGAAGGAAGTTAACAGGAAGAAGTTTAAGCCAGAAAAAGTCTTAGTCGTCTTACCTAAGATAAATTGAAGAAATCTAGTTTCACAAAGAAATCAGAAAAGAATTGGAGTGGTGTCAGATGGGGCTTAGGGTTGGGGGATGGTGGCATAAAAAGCACAGATCCTGCAGGTCCTCATATGCCTAAGCATAAAGGAGAAAGTGGGAAAAACTTAAGGAGGACAGAGTCATAATTTTTATTGGTTCTTTTTTATTTATACATGACAGTAGATTTCATTTTTTTAAAAATATATTTTAATTGTAGATGGAAACAATGCCTTTATTATATTTATTTATAGGTGGTGCTGAGGATCAAACCCAGTGCCCCACACATGCCAGGCAAGTGCTCTACCACTGAGCCACAATCCCAGGCCTGTAGAATTCATTTGGATATAATTGTACAAACATGGAATATATATTATTCTCATTAAGACCCCATTCTTATGGATGAACATGATGGTAGAATTCACTTTAGTATATTAATATAAGTACACAGGAAAATTATTTTATATTCATCCTGCTATCTTTCCTTTTCTTGTCTCCCACTCCCTTCCCTTCATTCCCCTTTGTCTAATCTACTGAATAACTATTCTTCCCCTCTCTCCCCTATTGTGGGTTAGCTTTCACATATCAGTAAAAACATTCTATCTTTGTTTTTATGGGGACTGGCTTATTTCAATTAATATGATAGTCTCCAGGTTCATTCATTTACTTGAAAATGTCATTCTTATTTATGAGTAATACTCCATTGTGTATACATACCACATTTTATTTATCCATGCATCTGTTGAAGGGCATCTAGGTTGGCACGATAGCTTAGTTGTGCATTGAACTGCTACAAACATTGATGTAACTACATCACTGTCCTATGCTGATTTTAAGTCATTTGGGTATAAACCAAGGAGTGGAATATTTGCATCAAATGGTGGTTCCATTCCAAGTTTTCTGAAAAATCTCCATCTGCTTTCCAGAGTGCCAGAGTGGTTACACCAATTTGCAGTCCCACCAGTAATGTATGAGTGCACCTTTTTCCCCACATCCTGGTCGACATTTATTATTACTTGTATTCTTGATAATTGCCATTCTGACTGGAGTGAGATGAAATCTCAGTGTAATTTTAATTTGCATTTTGCTAAGTGCTACAGATGTTGAACATTTTTTCATATATTTGTTAACCATATGGATTCTTATGAGAAGCATTGTTCAGTCCCTTAGCCCATTTATTGATTGGGTTATTTGTTTTTTTATGATGCTAAGTTTTTTGAGTTCTTTGTATATCCTGGACATTAATGCTCTAGCTGAGGTGCAGGTGGTATAGATTTTCTCCCATTTTGTCACTCTGTCTTCACATTTATTATTGTTTACTTTGCTGTGAAGAAGCTTTAAGTTTAATTCCATCCCATTTAATGATTATTTATTTTACTTCTTGCCCTTTAAGAGTCTTACTGAGATAGTCAGTTTCTGAGTCAATATGTTGGAGTGTTGGGCCAACATTTTCTTCTAGTATGTGCAGGATTTCTGGTCTACTTTCTTAACATTACATTACAGAAAAGGTAGTATCTTCAACAAATGGTGCTAGGAAATTCATAGGTAGTATAATAAAAATTTAACCCCTGTCTCTCACCCTGCACAAAACTCAACTCAAAGTGGATCAAAGACTTAGAAATAAAACAAGAAATCCTGTGCATAATTTTGTTCCTTGACTCCCTTTAGAATTGTTCAAAATGCACTGGAGAGGAGTAAGAACAGGAGGAGACAAGGTAAGAAATTTCTGCAGTTGTTCTTATGAAAGATGAAAGTGTGGCTGCAGAGAATGGACGTGAAGGAAATGAACAGGTTTAAGAGGAATTTAGGAAGTGAAAATGAAAAAAAAAATCTTCAAAGAAATTTGTATATAATTCATTGCCCAAACTGAAACAACATTGAGAAATAAATATTAATAATTTAATTTCTGTTAAATGGGCTGTCATGGGAAAAGGACATATGGTCACTCTGGGCATAAAAGAACAAAGAAGAACCAAATTCAGAACCAAATCCTCTTTTCAACATGTAAATTTCTGATAGTAATTACCTTTGTTCATATCCAGAATCAAAAGTCACTTTAATTCTTGTGTTAACTGTTAAGTTATAGAATAGAAGACATTAAGCTCCAACAGTTCATTTCCCTGGACTTTGGTGCCCCCTATTAGATTTATCCCCAAGAGTTTAATTCTTCAAGACAAATGAATGAAGCTTATGAGAGTTTAGATGACATGACCAAGACCTTTTTATATAAAGAATGTCTCTTAGCCCTTATTTTTTATGTCTTTTTTAGTTTTCTTCAGAAAAGGAGTCTGTGTCAAATGCATTACCCACCCCAGGTGTGACTGTCATTTAGGGGTCAAATTAAAGACCATTCAACCAGAACTGTGACAACTACAGAACCTAGCCTTTAGCCAGCCTCCTCTCTAGAGACTTATAGGGCAGCTGCTAAGGGGTTTCACTTAATTACATAGTTTTACAAAACATTCTGCCTCTGTATCCTGTCAAAGATTAAATGTGGCCTGCCTGTCATGCAGGCACTTGACTGCCACCTCAAGTATTTCTCTCATCTTAGCTCATGTGGTATCCTATATATAATCACACTTCGTTAATTGCATTCAAAAATACTTTTCCTCTTATTTTCTCTGCTCTTTCCAAGTAATTTTTATTTTAATTTAATTTGGGGGATTTAATTTTTTCAATACATAGCATGATCAAGCAATATTCCCTGGTACCTGACATCATCAGTTTCTATGACTGACTTTTCCTACAGAGAAGCAACTACATAGTAGTCTTCCTACCAGAAATTAGAAAACTCATTTTAAAAAGACAGTGCTGCAAAAAAAAAAAAAAAAAAAAAAAAAGACAGTGCTGCAAAGTAGACATTAGGATCAATCACTGAAAATAACATGAATGATAAATACACTTTAGGGCAAAAAGTAGGAATAACAATCTACCAGCTACCAAGGAGAGAGTTACACTATAAAAGAATGAGACAGACATCATTACCCTATGTACATGTATGATTACATGAATGGTATGAATCTACATCATGCACAACCATAGAAATGAAAAGTTGCATCCCATTTGTGTACAATGAATCAAAATGAAGTCCGTAAAGGTTAAAAAATAAATTAAAAATATAAATAAAATAAACAATATCAAAAAAGACTTCCAAATAAATAGCAGACAATTCCATTTCTGGATTGCTTTAGAAGAGCCTTCTTTTTCCAGACTTACGTTTGAAAACCTCAGCCTTTCATGAATTTCATATGGGAATACTTTAAATTAGCCCATGCTATAATAAAATTAACATTAAACTGCAAGACCTTAATGTTTGTTCTGAACCCACAAGGGAAAAATCTTCATTCATCAATTCAATATTCACCATTGGGTACTTTCCATAAGTCAGGCACTCTGCTAAGCATTAGGGAAACAAAGAAGACTAGGATAATCTTTTGCCCTCTAGAAGCTTCCAATCTAATTTATTATAGGCCGATAGAGTATGTGTTGTATATGCTCCATTAGAATATCAAAGGACAGACAACATTAACTATTTTACCCATGTTGAACCAAAAATAGTTATATGAAAAAAGTAATGTCAGGGCATGTTTTATGGTAGTTTTCCTCTCCCTCAAAATGAAAAAATAGAAAGATGATCCAATGTACACAAATACCTCTGTTGCATAGTCCCTTTATGAACCACATAATAACCATTTTGTGATTTCACCACTAATTAAGGTGTTACACTGGATTACATAGGTGGCAAGTCAACCTTCTTGACCAAGAAAGTTGGGTACAGAGGAAACAGAGAATAAGTGCATCTTTTCAAGAATATGATCTATAAATTGGACACATCACTTCTCATATCCAATTTTCAATAACTTAGTAAAATAGCTATGCCTATCTGTCCACAGAGTTTGGAAAATACAGTCCCTAGCTGGATGACTTTGTATACTGCTGAAATTTAAGAGTTAGAGTAGGTAATTATTAATAAGGAGAAAAAGAGAAGGGGTTATTGTGGGAAATTGGTCTTTGACACAACCAGAAAGAATGTGTTAGTAGGACAAAACCCAAAATATAAATACACATACACATAGGTGCTTGCTATTATACACGTATAATATATGAAAGTTTTTAAATGAAGAAATACTTATTCTTTATGATTCAAGCTTAAAATTGTTAAAGGATATTTGAATAAAGCACCTCCTTTTTAGAAAGATAAGTGGATCCATATTCTCAGATCTGGTTCAGGTATTGTACAAATAAAAACTCTGTGGTCTTATGTAAGTCATTGAACTTTGAGCCTTAGATTTTTGCCCTCCAGACTGGGATGTCTGAATAACCACGTGATCCTGTTCTAAAAGTATTATAACTCAGTATCTGATGCCTTGCTCTGCTTGAAGTTGGAAAGTACTGCTGAATCTTGAGTAGGGTTTTCTCCTAAAGGGAGATGGAATGGCTACAAGCATTCTTTACCATACAAAGAGAACATTCTAGGTGGGTACATTCCTGTATTATATTATATATAACACATATACTTTGTTGCTGACTCAAACAGATAATTGATCAAAAGTCAATTCAAAATGAACTACATTTAAATTGTAGAAGCTTTCCTTAACCAAGGGCTATGTGGAAGCAAGTGATATGTTGGCTTATTGGGAAGTCTAGTACTTACTGTTTACCGCTTCAACTTTGTTTTTATAAGTAGTGCCAGGTTGTTTGCAAACACAGTTATTTTACTGAGAGAAACTTGGTTTGTGTCAACGTTTTAGACACTGGTGTAGGGTGGGGTTTAGTATGACAAATAGGCATGGTAATTCCAAAGGAATTTCAGCATAAAAGTGGTCAGACTAATGTATCATATATATGATAGGCTCATTTCTCTACTTAAAACAAGCGACTGCATAAAACCGTAACCCCATGATTACCTCCCTCCGAGCTGCCTCTCCCACTGATATTTACTATCTATTGTTGAAGGAAGCTGGTCACTAGAGGTGGATGGGAGATTTTTGCCCAGAAAATCTTTTATTCAATTTGAAGGTTCATGATGAATACCAGATTTATTTATATTTTGTTAAGTAATCTTTCTTAATGATGTGAAAAATGATAATGTATTTTATTTAACTGGGAGAAACTATGCAGTTTGGATGCAACGACATATTTTCTTCTAACTTCAGCGCAGAATTAATTTGGCTTATGATAATATGGGGCAACTGGAATCCAAAGGAATCATAAACCCAGCCACACATTTGTTAGCAACACAGTGTTTGGGAGAGCAGATTGCAATAACTAAGTAGGTGAACTACACTGCAGTAGCATCAGCCAGTCTGACATAAAAATGAGTAAAATGAAGCCAGGACAAAATGAGTTTTCTCAGTATACCCTATTGCCATTTGTGCAAATTACTTTCAAATGTTAGATTCAGGGTTGATAGAATGATCCTGCTTGTACCTTTCACTTGGAATTTATTAAGCAGCATAAGAAAGCATACATAGCAATAGGCCTTCTAAAGCAAGCAAAGAAAAGCCTTGAGTCCTAATTGACATTCACTGGGCTTTTTCTTTCTTTGGAGAGTTAGTGAACAGAGTTGAACTATGCATTCCTCTTTATTAAGATAGGGATTAGCCTCACCAAAATCCAGGGTAGATGTCTGTTCCATTGCACTCACTTTCATCCAACTCTTGTCAAAATACAGGTGAGGGATAAGAAGAATGGGAACAAGGGTAGCAGGGGGATGCCAGAGGAGTTTCCTGATTGGCACAGTAGTGCATGGGTGCACCTGGGTTGTTTTTAGTTTTGGAAATTTTTGTTTTGTTTTGTTTTGTTTTATTTTTTGTATTTCCTTTTCTCATGAATAGGCTCATGCATACATTTTCTTAAGTTTCTTTAATTAGTGGATTATTTTTGAAGTAGTATTAGGTTTATAGTAACATTGGGAATAAAGTACAAAGAGTTTTCTTTTTTGTACTTTTTAGAAGAAGGGTTGATGTCACTACTTCCTATGCAATGAAAATAAACTACTAATTTATGCACTAATGCATAGTTGTTTTTTTAAGGTACTTAACACAAAACTACTACATTTTTTGAAAGCCAGATCTTTATAGTCTCACTGTGTCATTTGTATGTGTTCTTCTTAGGGTTCAATGGCAGTGATGACAACATGTGCATGGGAAATACCAGGTAGCAGAGTTGTCATTGATGGTAGATTTATAGTAGGGGCTGACCAGATCATGAGCCTGTGCTACAAGCTGTGTAGTTGGAATTGACCTTGCAACTGGTATAGGTTGTGCCATTATAAATAATTATAGGCTAATAATACAGAGTGGTAAAGTGAAGACACTCATGAGTGTGACTCATGGGCTGTGCACTTGTAAGTAATTGTGGCCTAATAATATAATAGTTATAAGAAAGATTATGAAAGAAGCAGCTAAGAAGAAAGGATCTAACTTTTTATTGGACACCTGCTTTGTGCCTGGAAAAATGTTAGTGACTTTAACTGTTATTTCATTTAATTCCCATAGAAAGAGCAAGATGTAGGCGCTATGATTCCTAGAAAAGTAAATGACAGTTGTAGGATATTAAGTAACTATCCTCAAACACAACAGGTATGAGGTGTGGAGCAGGTATTACAACTGCAAAGCCTCTGCTCTTTCCACTGTCACTCCTTCCACCTGATTTTTTTTGTCCAGAGGTAGCAATGAGACACCCCATGCCAGTGACAGACCTTCTAATTGATCCTAGAACATATTCCATTCCAGACTTAGCCCTGAATATCTTCTCTTTGATGTACTGCAACAGTTATTATCAATCTACTATGGTGGCAGATAAGGTAGAAACTATTTGCTATCTCTAATATTAGTCCCTATTTGCAGATTTCATTTCCCTAGTAATTCTCTAACTTCACCATTGTTTATCTTCATTGATTTTTTCTTTTCCAATGGTATCACAAACAAACTAGCCTGAGCAGGTTTTATATGGGCCTATGAACATTTTGTATTTGCTGGTCTGTACTCCTCTAAACTCTAGAGGACTCATAACTATTATGTGCTTCTAAATACCCCCAACAAATCTTCTTAATTTGTATGAAAAATAATCAAATCCTCTTCTCAAGTCTCTATGTTCTGGAATATATTAGGGAAGTGACATCACAATAGAAAGCCTAAGAAGAAAAAACATTTTCTTGTAATAGCCCTTGAAACAGCTCACAAAGCATACTTCATAGAATCAATGACATAAAAAATTTTGATCTTGCAGACAGTCCCATACCATGCTTAGCAACATCTTCCCAATAATTTACAATGATACAGAACCTCTTATTGTATGAATTTCGACATGCACTTTGGTATTTATATAATCTCCCATCCATACTAAATGAAAATGCAGCTGGGAATCACTTCTATGAAAATACCACTTAAATGTCCCTGAAATACATAATTAGTAAACACTGTATTTGCATAGGACTGTGGCTTCCAGAAAATCCCTGTGTAGGTTCACCCCAGCTCAAATAGAAATCATGGGACCAGCACTGACTTTAGAGTCTGTATAATGTAGTATGTTTCTTCTTTTAATTGTAATTTCTATTCTATTTTATCTGAGTTCTTATTATAAATGATAAGGAAGAGACTCCCTTAAATTACTTTGTATAATAGGAATCATTTTACTCACATGTCAATCTGAAAAAAACTAATTGTTCAGTCTCAATCAAAGCAAGAAATATAGTGAAGCCACAAACCATGCCCCAGGAAAGGCAGGACCCATGGGCTAAGTCAGGCCACAGCATGCTCATTCTTGTGCTTCATCATTACCTACAGTCAGTTATTCTGTTGGCCTCTTTGTTCTGTGTAGATTGGCTACATCACCCTCCCCTCCATATTCTTTTACTCCTGTCTTCTGCTTCCTCTTTATTTCTCCTTTCTTATAACTTGGGCCTTCATATGGCCTATGGCAAAATCTTAGAATTAGCTGTATTGTATTTTTCTTTCAGATCCAACTTCCATTACTGTTAACACCTCAAGTATTTTTATTTTCCTGAGAGTGAGTATCTAATTGACCTATGCAGACATGTATTAAAAAGAAAATATGCATCAATATGAAAATACTTAAGAGACAATGGCCATTATCATATGTACATGATTCTTTCCGGTTTTAAATAAATAAGTACACATAAAACATATTTGCACAAAAACTGGGTCCCATTATGTGTTGTTGCTCATTCTCTTTTCACATTTAGTTCTGTCATCAGCATATTGGCATATTCCAGTGACTTTAAATATATGAAAAATGCAACTTTTATTGGTTGAACTTGACTTCACTTTGTCTTGGGAATTTTCTGTGCTTTTTTTTTTTTTTTTTTTTCTCCTTAGTACGAGCAATTTTGGTTTCATGGGGAGTCATCATTAATCTAGCAGCAGGATAGAGAAAGGCCATTGATTTCTTCTCTTTGGCTCATCATGTCCCCTGCTAATGCTGTCTTCTGCTGAAGATGAAGCTTCTCCAGCCACTGGAAACACCTCATACATTACTGCATTGGATACGCAACCTAGGATTGACCTGTGCCAGATATGAAATATTGATGATTTCCAGTGCATTCACTAGGGAGCACAGGTAGACATATTAATTTTTAATTTAAAATCAGAGAGTGCAGAGTGAGCAACATGCTGCTTCGGCAGAACTGATCAATTAGGTTCTTTATACTAAGATCAGTGGCTTTTCTTTCAAGAGCAGTCAGTTATAAAAAATGTCTTCTTTTGTTAAAAGTTAAAAGCATCTCATAAATATAAATATGTGCTATTTTGATTGTTATATATCACAAATGTGGACATAAATAGCCTAAAGACCAACATGTTTAGAGAATACAGGTATTTGATTAACTTAATGGTCAATTTAAATTTAAGCAAAAACAACTAAATTTGATTCAGGCAACATTTGCTCCCAGACGCTATTGGATGTATTTGTATTTATCAGAATATCTTTCTCCTTGACTTCACACAAAGCAATTAAATTGAGTATTACTACTGTCTCAATTTTATAAATAGAGACTAAGATTGAGAGATATTTGTACAATTCCACAACCAGAAATGATAGTTTTCATTTTAACCTATGCTTTTTAATTCTGAATCCATTCCTTCACTCAAAATATTTTCCAAGCACATATGACATATCAGAAATTGTGCCAGACACTGAGAACACAATTATGGGCCAACAAGGGCCATTCCCTGGAAATTTCATGGAATTACAACCAGTGGGGCAAATATATAAAAAATTATTAAAAGTACAAATACAAAATGTACTTCAAAAGAAAATCACATGGTGCTTTAAGACTGTGGGAGAAGCATTTCTTTGCTATATGTTATATAAAATAACATAATATTCCTATTCTTCCATTCTCTAAAATATGCTAATAGTTCCTACTAATAGAGCACACAATATGTTGAGTAGACCCTATTAAGTTTTATTTGGATTCTTTAATTCAATTCTCTCAACAATTCTAAGAAGTAAATATCATAGCACCCATTTTTTCATAAAGATAGTGATGGTTAGGAAAATGAAGTGATTAGCTCAGGGATGCAATTTCAATACCCTGTGGTCCAGCACAAGGCTATTCAGGTACAGGTGATTTGTGTTCATTTTTTCTAGCGCTATACATGCATGATTTTTATATTTTTCCTTTTATTCTTTTCCACTATTAATCTAACCCCATCCATTTGCTATCTGCTCTCCCTACCCTAATCCTGCCAAGTACTAGGATTTGAACATAGTGAATCTTGACAACAGAGCTGCATCTCCAGACCTTTTTAATTATTACTTTGAGATAGGGTCTATGTTGCTAAAACTGGCCTCAAACTTGTCATCTTCCTGACTCAGCCTCCCTACCATTTGCTCTTTACAGAAAAGGTTCACTAACCTCTGCAATAGTGCCACCCCTCATAAACACTGAAATGTAATGCTTTTTATTTGGTTTTCTGTTCAATATGAAGAAAATTAGAAATGACAAACTATGTGTGGCAACAGTATAAAATGGTACCCACTGATCTGCCTGCAGTATTGAACCTTGGATGCATCCTTGACAGTTGAGTAAGTGCATACTTAGCTCTTTTTACCTCTGTTGCCCCTCCATATAATGTGTTTCTGTTTTTGCAGGACCTAAAATACTCTGTATCTACTTTCTACAATAGTATATTCCCCACATCTTTGGAGTTTTCTATTAAGTGTGTATATTTTATCTTGATATAAGCAATTCATGTTTAAAGTAACTCTACTGCATGAATCATTATTATGGTTCTTTTTCCTGTATAGCATACAAAAACTTGAAATGGCAAGGCTTGTATAATCTATAACACAAATCTGCGAGTTGAAATTGTATCCCATTCTGTTTTCTGTAATCTTTTACCCTATTGTTCTTTCAGTTCCTTCTTCATTCTTCTTTTTTTCTCCTTGCCATTTCATATGCTTTTATCATTTCTGTTTTTCTCAGAAGTATGCATTGTACGCAGGATAAGCTAACATTTTCAAAATAGATTTTCAATCTTGTTTATGTTTGATTAAATTCTATATGATAAAAAAAATAAAGAGTCACTCTCTGAGCAGAACAATTTGTGCAGTTAACATCAACCTACCTGCTCTTGGATTAGCAAACAATGCAAGGGGAGTGGTGATCCCATCTCCTGTCTTTTTCTTTTCATATAATTCTCCCATCAGTATAGCAGTATTTTTCCTATTGTACTTCAACATGTTCTTCAGATTTCACGGCATTATTGTTGATATTTTCCCCCAGCGGTGTTCACAAATACATATGAGACCAGGTAGAAAGATGTAAATCAGTTCTCAGAAACACAAGGGGTCAAGTATGTACTTCAACATTAATACAAATTTATACTGTATCTGCATATTCACTGAAATGCATCCAGACTGATAAGATACTGAGGTAGAGTTAGAAGAGGTGATATTGGAATGAAGAGTGTGGGTGCACTTCTAGACTGAGGCAACCCAAAGCGTAGTAGCAGATTGCTAAGCATTTCAAATTACTTTTCTCTCTTAAGAATGTCATAGACTTACATATCTGAAAAGAAAACACACATACCCAGACTCAAAGCAGTTTCTTAAATTTCTAGTTTTTCGTTGTTTGCACATTATTATACATTTCTTAACCTTTGAGGCAGCATAAGCTACTAAGAATAAATTTATGTTTATACATTGCAAATTATAAAGCATTTGAAAATGTATTTCAGAGTACTTTGGAGAACTTTTTTCGTGTTTTAAAACCAATTAAATTTCTCACTGTCTAACTCACATGGTACTTCTAAATCTGTTTCTTTGTCTATACAAAGTAAGCATTGGACCATATAATCTCTCAGAGCCTTAAAAGTGTATAAGTTATGGTTTGGATGAGTGTCCTCCAAAGGCCCATGTGTTAAAGGTTCTGGTTTCAGGTGCTGTTGAGAGCTGGTGGAAACTTTAGGAGGTGGGCCCCAGTGAAAGGTGGTGAATCATTGGAGGGATGCCCTTTAGGGAATTGTGGGAGCTTTGGTCTCTTCTTCCTCTCTCTGCTTTCTGGCTTATGATGTAAGCATTTTGTTCCACCATATACTCCTGTCATGAATGCTACCCTTGCCAGAGGCCCAGAGTATTAGAGCTACCCACTCGTGAAGCTGGAACCTCCAATACATGAGCCAAAATAAAGCACTTCTCTTCATAATTTAATATGGAGGCATCAGGTATTTGTTATAATATTTCAAAGTTGATTAATACAATCACTCTACATAAAATCCAGATAATCCTGTATTTATCTTGAATACAAGGTCAAGCAGCAAAAATTGAAAGTATGTTCTGTGACTTTAAAAATATGTTTTGATTATGGCACTAGGTAAGATTTTAAAACAACCAGAACAAAACAACACTGACACTACCCCAAGAGAATCATTTCAGATTGCTGAAATGGTATCTCTTTTATGTGTTGTTTGCAGCTTCACTTCTTAGGAAGGAAAACAGAAAAAAAGAATGGTCAGGAATATGAGCAGAAGGTAGAATTTAAACCTAGGAAATAATTTGTCTATGAAATTTAGTCCTAAGGGAAACATGGATTGAAAGCGGATGCACACTATATTTTAATATGTGTGTAACTTTGTTCATGAAGTAGTTTCATAAACACTCATAAATATTATGACATGTTATTCTTCATAATAATTACAAACACCATGACTCCTTTGAAATATCTAGTTATTAGCTTAGCTTCCACTGCCAATGTCATATATAATTAAGCTGAGAATGTTAAACAATAGTATTCACTTTTCTCATCTACCCAATTAGAAGGATAGGGTTGTTTAACGCTTGAAGGAGTGCCTCTGAGGAACTTTTCATCTTTCTAATACTATGTGCAAGTTTATTTGAATGAATTCTAACAGGAAGTATTCGAATATAAAATACTCAAGGATTATTTTTGACCTCGAAGAGACATTTTTAAGAGGTAGCTTTTCAATTATGACCATCTTGAATTTCCCAAACCAAGAATAAAGTCCTTTTTTGAGATTTGGAGTTATTATGGTCAATGGCCTAATTCACTACAACATATCCATGCATCAAATTCTAAACTCTTTTCCCAGTTTTGGGAATTGAACCCAGGGCCTCATGTATGCCAGGCAAGCACTTTACTACTGAGATCCAGTCCCAGTCCTCATACATCAAAGTCTTGCAAAACTCATGTGCTGAACAGTTCTGTCATTCCACCAAAAGATTTTTTGATAGGTTGTAGTCTTTGAGACTTATTTATGAAGTTAGCATACTAGTTAAGCTAGTTTTTTCTGCTAATATGTTACTTGGTTCTCTTGGCTATAAATCAGTTTCAGCTTACATTCTCTCACTTTTTGGTCTCTCTAGAGCTGAGTCAGTGTTGCTGTAGCTAGAAGGATCATTTCTGTGTCACTATCATTAAGTTGCAGCAATCCCAGATCACCTGGACCAAGAAGTTTGTGTTGAGATAAACAAGGTTTATGGACCAGTGCATAGTTGATGTGAAATCCTAGAAAATAAAAGCTCAGAATAATAAAAATGAGCTCTATGTCCACAGTTGCATGGAGTGTTGTAGAAAATTCCCTGAAAGATTATTTTTTAAAAATTGAACTTATATACTTGTACATATCCATCTGGGTAGGTTATTATGTTTGTATTTGGTCTGGCTGAAATATTGTGTACAATAAATACATAAATGCACTGGAATTATTGTAAGAAAAGTATGTTCTATAGACCAGATTATTGATCCTATGACCTGCATATATTATTAATGTCCATATTATGAGACATACTTACTGCAGTGACATGCGTATGCAAATAGTTAAAAAAAGATGTCTGTTGAGATGACTCAAATTTTGGACCCTACTGGCTAGAATTGCAAAATTTTAATCTCATAAGGAATCTTGTTCATTCATTCAAAAACTATTTATTGAACATAAGTGTTATGCACAATTCCTGGCACTGGGGCATTTTCAATAATGAGAGTAAAGAAAAAAAATCTATGCTTTTCCAAAGTTTGTATGTTAGTAAACCTAAACTAACACAGTCACCTTCTGACTCTTTATTAGAAAAATTGATGGCTTTCTAGGTGCAGAGGATAACAGAAACACTGAGTGGAGACAGGCAGGCACCCAAGAATAACATGTAGTCCAATTTACTGAGAGCATCAAGATAGAACAGGGGAGCAATGCAAGTCAAGAATAGAAAGTGCATAATGGTACCCAGTGATGGAGAAGTCAGAGAAAAGTGGCCCAGCAGAGTTGGACCTAATACTAACCAAAATATAGAGAGCTGATTTGGGTTTGTTGGAGATTAAATAATATGATCTTGAAGAAGATGAATCTTAGCAGTGTTAGATAGGAATGGGCAGGAAAGATCTTGGAGGTGGAGGTAATAGAAAACCACTGAAAAGACCAAGTGAGAGGTATTAAGGCCTGGTTTATACTGGGAAGATAGTGAAAGGCGGGAAGGAAGACCTGAATGGGATAGTGCATAGAGGAGCTGACAGAATCAGTGACAGACTGGAAAAAGCAATGCAGAAGGAATCAAAGCTGTTTGAATCTCAGTAGCAAAAGAATCACGATGTCAATAATTCATTAGAGAAAGTCAGGATAGGGTTATTATTTTGTTATAGGGAATAAGGATATAGTACGTATGTATTTATATTTACATATATAATTTCCCCTTCACTTCAGACATATCGAGTTGCTATCAATGAGGACGCAGTTCATGGACACAATACTTATGACTGGGTTGAGCAGTTGGTAGGCATAAAATTCAAATGTCTAACACCTCTGTGTATTTGTTCCTGGAAAATCTGGTACTTTATACATATTGTCTCCATTATGTATATATTGTTTTAGTCTACATTGAGAGTCATAATGTATTAATTTGTATTATATAGGAATAGCTCATGAGTGACTGTGGTTGAAGGACTTGAGGACTTATCTTGCATAATCAGTACACTGTTTTACTTCCACTTACTAAAGATTAATGAGAAAAGCATCTACCAACAATCTCATCCATGCTTTTCACAAGATTGAGAATATTGCATTATCCTTTGGTTCCCTTGAATTAGGCACCAATAGTATGCTGTATTTTATTAAGTGCTTTTAAATTATAAGAAGAGAGTAATAGTTGGTTTTCAGCCTTAAAATGTGTAAACACATTAACTGATGAAATGTATTAACATTAATCATAATTAATTCATTCCAATCACTTTGTGTTTTTAAATTTACTTCATTTTCATATTGTGTACAAAAAAAATCATATCATGTCAGGGTCCCAAACAAGTACGATGCTCAAGTTGGCCCCACACAATAACACATAGAGTGAGAAGGACAACAAATTGTAAGTTTATGAGTCAATGCCAGTGTCACAGAGCCACATCTTGGGTGGAGGGGAATGCCATCTGCAGGGCCTGTTTCATAGGTGTGCAACTGATACAGTAGCACGTGCTTCCATGCTCTCATGTTCAAACTGGGTCAATGCTCTGCTAGCACTCTCTTGAAATTCTGAGCAAATTTTGCACAAGGGGCTCTGCATGTTCATTTTGTACAAGTCTCTCAAGTTCTGTTGCTAGTCTGACCATCTGGACACCCCTTGAGTTTTTTTGACAACCATGCTCCTGTCTTGTCTCCTTGCTCTCTGCTTCTCTTGTTGCTTGTTTCTCCTCTACCTCTGAGTCACCTCTGCTCTTCTCTCTGCATTAAAGTTTACATTTACCATATCTTCTAACGTTTTTCTCTCTGTATCTTCTTTTTGGCCTCCTCCTGACTTGTCATAGTCCCACTCCTCAAGAGAGTGTGCCATTGGGCCTGTTAGACTTTATATCCAAAAAAGACAGTTTTATCCATTTGAAATTATAAGAACAAATATTGCCACTTCGGAGTTTTCCAAAGACCTACAGAAAAATCTGTGAGATCTGACAAACATAAAAGATTTAATGACTCTCAAATAAGAGAATTTCAGTATCAAAATAAGAAATATTTAGAATATATATTTAAAAGTCACTGATGGTAGAATTTAGTATTCATAAAAAGTTTCTGAAAGTTGAAAATAGTTTTGCTGGATGTTTCTTGCTTCCTACAGAAACATATTTGTGATGAAAAATATGAGCAATTGTAGTAAATTATTTACTGATTGAAAGGCAAATTAAATAATTTTTTAAAATATTTACCCTTGTACATTTTTATATGGTTTCAAAGACATGGATGTTGTAAGTCCCCAAAAGGAATAATGCAAATGCTTGCTAGGTATTAGGATAATCCTGTGTCCCACGTAGCAAGCCATTCTTGGACAGCGATCTAAGCATGGGATGCATCAGAGAGTTCTTCCCTTGAATCCAAGTTCAAAATGGCTGTATTTGAATTAGGCTGCCATTTCTGGTACAGTCAGATGTAGTTAAGGTTTTATATGGGGGTGGGAGGTGAGAGAAGAGTGGAGGAACTTTAGATTATGAAGAGGGAAATGAGAGGGGGAGGGGGCAGGGGTATGAAAAATGGTGGAATAAGACAGACATCATTACCCTGTGTACATGTGTGGTTACATAAATGGTGTGAATCTACATCATTCACAACCATAGAAATGAAAATTGTACCCCATTTGTGTACAATGAATCAAAATGAAGTCTGTAAAAATTTAAAAAATAAATTTAAAAATTACATATGGCCATGATATTGAAAGCTCTTCAGCTTGCCCAGTATATTCTTTCCATTTATAAATTGATTTTAGGGTTTTATTTGTTGTTTAAAAAAAACAAACTGTACTACCAAATAATTATCCAATGCTCAACTGCTTTTTGTTTGCTTTGTCCCAATTTTTCTTGATCATTGTGAATGTAATTTGTAGGAGATGATTACAATAAGGCATTTTTTATATTCTGAACTATGCTCCTGTTGCAAAACAATGAAAAAAAGTGGATAAATTGTCATTTGAATATTTTCATATGCTGCACTAAGCTCTGGGCTGACAAAGGTAGTGATAATAAAGAAATAGAATACTTAGAAGCCATCAGTGCCCTTCAGCCAAAGACCATCAGGAGCATATCTATAACTAAATAAGTTGCAACTTGCCACTCATTCACTGAGGGAAAACACCCACCACAGGGAACAAATCAAAAAAGTTGAAGGAACTCATCTTCAACTAAACCTTCAAAATTCAAAAATTCATGGTAACAAAACAAAACAAATATAGAAATGAGGCTTTATGAGTGAGAAACAGCATAAACAGACTACAGAATTAGTGTCTCTGAAATTCTAGATATGAATGTTATCAGATACATAAAACAAAATATCTATGTTCAGTATGTATAAAGATATGAAAGGGATTAACAGTAAGGAATAAGAAATCTTAAAAAAAAAAAGCCTGGCATGGAGGCACATACCTGTAATCCCAGCAGCTTGGGAGGCTGAGGCAGGAGTATCGAGAGTTCAAAGAAGCCTCAGCAAAAGTGAGGCACTAAGCAAATCAGTGAGACCCTGTCTCAATAAAATACAAGATAGGGCTGGGGACGTGGCTTGGAAGTTGGGTGCCTCTGAGTTCAACCTCCCTACCCTCCCCCCACCAAAAAAGAAATCTTAAAAATAACAAAGTAGATTTCAAAAAGTCTTTTAGTAAGTAAAAAATAATGATTAAAATAAAATATTTAGCCATATAAATTAAGAAAAATGTACAAGTCAATTTTTAAATACATATTGTTGGAAAAGAAAGCTGAATTGAGCAAGTTACAGGACACAAGTTCAGAATAAATCAGGTACATAGCACCCATCCTGACCAGCCCTATATCACTTTTCCTCCAGGCATACAGAAGTCTTTGAGTTCCCTGAATATTTTCTCACTGGCTTTCATTTACATACTTATTTCATTTGTCTCATTATTTTGTAAATTTGATTGCATGTCTTGCTTCTTGCTGAACTGAGAGCTCTTTGATGGAAGGGAAAAATGTTTTATTAATTAATCATTGATTTCCTAGCATTATTTCACACACTACAAATTTATGCTAAGCATTGAATGTTTGTTGAAATGAACTAAATTTTTCAAATTTCAGGTTATTTACATTTTTAATTATCTCATCATTTTCCCAGTCTTCCAATACTTTTTCCTGTTTTTATGAGGAATATGAACAATTATGAAAGGAATAGCTTTCCTAGAAGTTGAGCATGCTGCATCTGTGGACTTTAAAAGTACAATCATTCATCTGTTGAAGGGCGTCAAGGTTGATTCCACAATCTAGCTATTGCGAATTGAGCTGCTCTAAACATTGATGTGGCTGTATCACTGTAGTATGCTGATTTTAAGTCCTTTGGGTATAGGCCAAGGAGTGGGATAGCTGGGTCAAATGGTGGTTTCATTCCAAGTTTTCTAAAGAATCTCCATACTGCTTTTCTAGAGTGGCTATGCCAATTGAATGGATAAAGAAACTGTGGTATATATACAGAATGGAATATTATTCAGTCATAAAGAAGAATAAAATCATGGCATTTGCAGGTAAATAGATGACCTTGGAGAATATCATGCTAAGTGAAATAAGCCAATCCCTCCCCCAAAAAAACCAAAGGCCAAATGATTTCTCTAAGTGGATGATGATACATAACTCAGGGTTGGGAGAGGCAAGAATGGAGGAAGGATGAATTGTATAGAGGAAAATGAGGGGTGGGGAGGGAGGAAGAGGAAGGAAAGAGAATGAGACAAACATCATTACCATATGACATTGTATGATTACACAAATGGTGTGATTCTACTTTGTGTACAATCAGAGAAATGAAAGTTGTACCCCATTTGTGTACAATGACTCAAAATAACAAAAATAAATAAATAAATAAATAAAAGTACAATCAACTATAAGTTTGTATTATTTGCCTGTCTAGGGCTCATAGACATAGAACGTAGGAATTGTTTGTGATTTGTAGAATGTTCATTTTGTTTTGGTAATCTACATTTCCTCACAACAATAATTAGAAAGTAAAAAGATAGACAGTTCTTAAATTTCATGACTTCTGATATCATAAAGTAACCAAAACCTATACATATATCAAGGTATATATCCAAAAACTTAGAGCATTTTTAGAAAACCAGTTTATCTGCAATATTTATACATTTAGTCAATATTTATGTCTAAATATTTAGCATGGTAAGCTCAAAGCTAAAATATACTAAAAACATTTTAAGAATGAGGCTTTCAGTTAAAGGGGAAAAGCTACTTGTTTTTCTGACTTAAAACATTCTGAAATGAAGAGTCAAATACAATCCACATGATGATATTCAACTGGGAGAAGATTCTAGCATTTTCATTTGGTTGTAAATGTGTGTGTGTGTGTGTGAGTGTGTGTGTATGTGTGCGTGTGTCAGTAGGTGTGGGTACACACATGCACCTGAGTGTCCATGCACATGTGATATTATTTCAGCATTATTTTTCAGTGCCTAAGTAGTGAAAAAAATGTGTTTTCTAGGACTGTATCTATTTCATGTATCCTATGCTGTGATATTTTATCATTCTGTCCATTGTTACTATTAGGAGGAGAAGAGTTAGGATTTTATAAATTAATCCACAACTGATTATGAAATCACAAGTGAGTGCTAAGCATGCTACCCTTATCAAGGTGCATTATGGTGACACACATGCTTTAAGGTGAAGGTTATACCAACTCCAGGCTCAGGCTTTGGCAGTATTTCACCTTCACCTTCCTGCTTGAATAATCCTAACAGACCATCCTAGTGGGAGACTTACATTCCCATAGTTCAGAAAACTATGGAGAAGGAGTTATTGTTTACTGAGTTCTAAAAGTCTTCTTCCACAGCTTCTGTGTAACACATGATCAACATCTTCCTCACGTAAGAGGGTTTCTAGTGAAAACTTAACAGTGTCCCCTAAAATGTAGGAATGACATAATATATCATTTTTTAATTTCAGTAGAGATATTCATAATTAATAAGATATTATGAGGGATTTGAATACTTAATAGAAATTCTTGTTAACAATATATAAAATGTAGAGCTGAGGTGTGGCTCAGTGATAGAGCACTTGCCTAGCCCATGGGAGGCATGAGTTTGATCTTCAACATCACATTAAAAAATAAATAAATGGAATTATGTCCACCTACAACTAAAAAAAAATTAAAAATATATAAAATGTAAAATCCTAATTGTGTTCAAATGGGATGTGAAGTTGTACATGTTATTTATTTCATAGAACTGTGTATTTTTTCAATTAGGTTATCAACAAAACATTCCCTGAAAACGTTTCTGATTTCATTATTTATGTATTTTTTAATTTTTGTTAAAGTCTAACATGGCTATTTTCTTTATATTTTAATAATGTTGAGTCAATATTGAAATGACTACACCCTGTTATTATTTTGTACTTTTCTGTGTTATTGTGAACATTAGGATTCCTTTGGAATGAGATAGATTTGTATTTATCATTTTATATGTCTTTCTTAGTTTTCCCAAAATATGGGAAGACTAATGAAGAACAATTTAACATATTTTCCATGTTGCATATAGATTGACATTATTTTATAGTGAAAGAAGTTCATATGTTTCAAAGGTTCAATTGATGAACTCTAAAAGACGTTAAGAAGTTATATGGTAACCAATAGCACATACTGCTGACTGATACAGTAAATTTGTCATAACAGAGTTCAATACTCAGTGAACACTAACCTTCTTCTCTATAGGATGTTTTTACTTTTGTTCTTATGTATGAGAGTAGAATTTTATTTTTTAAAATGTGTATTAATTCAGAATGAGCATTTCAAGAAACCATACAATTTTGTTTCATTTAATTAATTAATTTTTATTATTTAGTTGTAAAAGAAAGGAAAATGACTTTTTCCTTCTAGAATCTAAATAGAAAACCTCAGCTGTATTTCCTGAAACACATAATTGACTATTGAAAATGTTCTGAATCTTCTAAAGGCCCCTTTAGTGAGCCCAAACATTTTATCTTCCAATTATTTAACATTTGGAAATAATGTTAGAAAACATTTGGGTCCACATTTTGATGATCAGCATTATAAAGTGCCTTTATTTTTTCCCCACCATGCCATAAAATTAATTCTAATTTAAAAGATTTAGGTCCAGTATCATGCAGCAGAAAGAGCAAGTTGAACAGAGCAGGGTACCGTCCTTAACTCTAAATCTCACTAACTTTGTGACCTTGAACAAGTTGGAAAATTCTTTAATGTTTAGTTTCCTCATCTACAAAATGGGAATCATAATATTTATCCTTAGACTGTTTAGAGACTTTAAGTTCCTAAGTATTCTTATTTTGGGAGATATATTCATTTCTAAGGTACCACAATAAACTACCAGACTGGGTGGATTAAACTGCAAAAATTTATTTTCTCACAGTCCCAGAATCTATGTCTAAGATCAGAATTTCAGCAGAATGAGTTTCTTCTAATATCTCTTTCTTGGCTCACTGTGGATAGCCTGTCTTATGGTGTCTTCACATGGTTTTCCATCTGTATGTGTTTTCTTATAAGGACACCAGTCAGATAGGATTAGGAAGTACCCTAGTGACCTCATTTAACATCTTTACTTCTTTAAGGAGGTAAATAATATTTCTAAATATGGATATTCAGACATATAGGAGGTTGGGACATCAACATATGAATTTGGAGAGAGAGGAAATAATTCAGCCCAATAACACTCCGCGTATTAAATGAAATATATTAACTTTTTTTGGATTTTCAAAGAATTTATTAATGTTTTAGATAATTATGCTAAATAATCCTGTATAGTATAATGCATCTTTTAAAGAGTCAAATCATGGATAAATACTTTAAAAACAATTATAGATACACAGGAAATTGCAAAGATCGTACTGAGAGATCCTCTATAGGTCACTCAATTTCTCCCAGTGGTTACATATTGTATAATTAAATTAGAGTATCAAAACCAATAATTTGTATTGGTAAAAAGAATATTATTTTTCATGTCATTTTATCACATTATAGATTCACTTAAACACAGTTAATGTGAAGAGAGAACCTACAGAATGGAAGAGAAATCTTTGCTGGTTACTCTTCTGACAAAGGATTAATATCTAGACTATATGAAGAACTCAAAAACTTTACACCATAAAATAACCCAATTAATAAATGGGCAAATGAATTAAACAGGCACTTCTTCAAAAGAAAAACTGTAGATAGCCAAGAAATATATGAAAAAAAAATGTTTCATAACACTAGCAGTTATGTAAATGCAAAATAGAAGTCATCAAGAGTACAAATAATAAATCTGAAGAGGATATGAAAAGAGGAACACTTTTACACTGTTGATGGCATTATAAATTAATACAACCACTATGGAAATCAGCATGGAAGTTACTCAAAAGACTAGGAATGGAACCATCATATGATCCAGCTATACCACTCCTCAGTATTTATTCTAAAGAAGTCATCAGATTATAGCAATATGTGCATACCCATATTTATAGGAGCATAATTCAGAAGAGCCAAATTATGTAACCAGCCTATGTGTCTATCAATGGATGAATGGATGAATAAAATGTATATATACACAATGGAGTTTTATTCAGCCATAAATAAAAATGAAATTATGTCATTTGCAGGAAAATGGACAAAATTTGAAATTATGTTAAGCAAAATAAGCCAAACTCCAAAAGCCAAGTGTTGTATCTTTTTTCTCATATGTGGAAGCCAGAGACAAAAAAGAAAAAGAAAGGTGGAGGGATCTCGTGAAAACTGAAGGAAGATCAGTCAAGTAGAGGAAAGGGACCAAAAGAGAGGAGTGAGGGTGGGATAGAAGTGCTGGGGAATGACATTGGTCAAATTTTATTGTTAAATTGTGTGCATGTACAAGTATATAGCAACTAATTCCCCGTTATGTACAACTATAATGCACCAGTTAAAAAATAAGGGGGAAAAGATAGCAGAGTTATTCCATCTTCATCACAAAGATCTCCCTTTCTTCATAACCACATCCATTTCTCTTCCTGATCCTAACACCTAGCAACCACTTATCTGTTTACATCCCTACAACAGCTTGGATAGATCTTGAAGATATTAGGCTTCGAGGAAAAAGTAAATCACAAAAGATTAAATGTCATATGATTAATGTATATAACATTCGAGACATGGCAAAATTATAAATGAATACTTTAAAATTAATTTTATTTTGAAATTGATTTTACAAATAATAAAATGTATGCATTTGAAATATGTTAAATATATTTAAATATATTTCATTGGATTTATACAAATGTGTGTATATATATACATGTACACATATATATGTATATAAACGTAACCACTACCCCAGTTAAGATACATAATATTTTTATCACCTTCAAAAGTTTTCTTCAGCCCTTTTATAAGAAAACTCTACCCCCAGCCCCAGAAAGTCATTGATATTCTTTCTATTACTATTGATTACATTGACTTTTATGTAAACAATATTTTACAGTACATCTTCTTATAGATAGCTTCATTTGTTTCATATAATATTCTTGAAATTAAAACATTTTTTCCTGAGAAGTATCATTGCATAAATATATCAGACTCATATATTCATTATCTATTGACACATATTTGGTATTTTCCAATTTGGGTATATTACAAATAAAGTTGCTACAAACATTCAAGTAAAAATGTTTTGAGAGATATTTGTTTCTTTTTTAATTATTTTCCTTGAGGAAATTATAAGGAGTATAAATGTTAGGAATTTCATAGCAAATTATGAAAATTTTCCAAAGCAGTTATATAATTTCACACTCCCAGATATAATATGAGAGTTTCAAGTGCCTCACATCCTGGCCAACACTTCATATTATCATTTTTGGTTTATTTTCTAATTATAGCCATTCTATTGTTTGTGTAGTAGTATTTCATTGTGATTTTAATTTATATATCCCTAATGACCAAGGATGTTTAGCATTTTTTCATTTGCTTATTGACCATTTATTTTTTTTTTGTGAAGCACCTATAAAGCCTTTTTTCTCATATTTTAAATCCAGTTTTTTATCTGATCATTAAGTTATAAATACTCTTCATATATTGTAAAGGCAAGACTTTTGTGTGGCATATACTATGGTATGTACTTCAGTGTTAGCCCTGGCCAAGTGCCAGGACTGGGGTCAGCATGTGGCAGGTACTATAACTAGACCCTTCCTTAGGTAACTGTACGTACTAGTTCAGAAAAGTTTCCAAAATCCAGAATTATTTGATGCAAAAAATTAATGTGAATAAATAAATGTTTGTAGACATCCATAGTGGATGTAAAAAGTCTGCTGTCAAATTCTAAGTTAAAAAAATAGATCCTTTACTTCTAAGAAGTAGTTTTAATTTTAAAAAAATCCTCTGCTACATTTCTAGATCAAGCAGTAACCTTTCAAGAAGAAATGATCCAAGTACTTTTTAATTAAAAAGAAGTAAATCACAGAGATTGAAGTGAAATTTATTTATATTCAGAAACCATCCAATTATAAAAAAGTAAATTGTTCACATTCTTACAAATGAAAATCTTGTATGGATTCTGCCTGTGATTTACATAGCATCATTTTGCCTATATACACCCTGAAACAGCACACCACAGTTAAGACAAACAACAAACCAAAAAATGTGAAACAATATGAATGAATCTTAAAAACAATGTTGACAGGCTGCATCAGAGCAGCATTCTATAACAAGGAAAAAAAAATGGAAACAACCCAAATGTGCATCAACAAGGGATCAGTTAAGTATATTATCTTCCATACACAATACTATAAACATCCATAAAATGAAAATTATCTCTGCATATGTTTATTGTCGACACAATCAAGGTAGAGGAGATGGAATCCTTTTGTCTAAAATTGAGAAAGAAAAGTCAAATATATTCCTTTTTTCAAAACAATAGAAGAATAAATCATACCAAAATGCTAAGAAGTTATTAAAGACTACTGACTTTAGACAGAAAGATTCAACAGCCAACCAAGAGGCTTCTTTTGGCCTAAAATGGTACAATCAGATCACCAATAAAAATTTTAATAATGACAGATTAAAAGACACCCCAAATTTTGTAATCCAAGAACTTGCAATAATAAAAAATAAATGAATTATAAAGAAACAAAAGAAAACCAGGCACAGTGTTATACATGTATAATCCCAGCAATTCTGGAGGCTGAGGCAGAGGATTGTTCGTTCAAACCCAGCTTCAGCAACTTAGCAAAAGTCTGTCTCAAAATTAAAAAAAAAAAAAAATTGTATAAAGGGCTGGGGTTAAGTGTCCCCATGTTCAACCCTGGTACCATTAAAAAATAATAATAAAATAAATCTTCCAGGTACTTTGGAGAAGGCTAGTGAACCAACTTCTTTTCTGAAATCTAGCAAAATAAATGAGAGGAGGCAGGTAAGAGAAAACATTTTACCTTTGTCTTTTGGTTACAGTAAAAACTGTAACCAATTTTTGGTTGATTAGAATAAGTTCTCTTTTATAGAAATAACCCAGTTAAGGAAGAAACAACAATAAAATCAATATAGAACATTACTATAATCTGCAAACTTTTCTTTACATAATGAATCTAGGACAGTGATCATTGCTATTGCTATTAGTACAAGAGGAAAGCCTTCTGAACATTATATGCAGCTATAAAGTTGGCTTGGCTAAAATCATACCAGAACCAAGGTAAGCTTTTCAATTTGCCCATTGTTCTATAGAAAATTCAAATAGAAGAACATGCTAAATGATAGCATGGGATGTGATCTTTAAAAATCTAAACAGAAGTTCTATTGGACAAATTTTCCATTCTAATAACAACAACAAATATTGGAAGAAAAAGCAAGAGGATATATCTATAGATTTAAAAAAGCCTTAAGAGACATAGAAATCACATGTAATGCATGGAACTTGTTTTGTCAGTTGAGCAAAGCACATATTTAAACATTCTGAAATAAATCATAAAATTTGAGTACTTAGATATTTGCTGATATTAAGGCTTAATCCCATTTTCTCAGTATAATATTGGTATTGTGATTTCTGTTTTTAAAAAGTCAATCATTGTCAGTGAAACTGGGAAGTAGCCTTGCTCTATTAATAACCATAAAATTATCCCCAAGTTAGATGACAATAGTCAATGGTGGCACAGGAAGCACAGAACACTCGGATCTTCATTACCATGTCAGTGTAAGCCCTGGCCAAGTGCCAGGACTGGGGTTCAGCGTGTGGCCGGTAATATAACTGGACCCTTTCCTTAGGTAAACTGTTCTCTCAATATGTGCTACTGAAATAGGGAACAAAAATTGGAGTTTAGTGACCACAAGAATAATTAAGGTCACAACCGTCCTGAAATACAGAGGGCTTTTCAGTTTGGTTTTACATGATTACAAATGACTTGACCACAGCACTACTTGTTTTTTGTTTGGTTTGGGTTTTTTTTGTTCCACATCTCAGCCATCTACATCATGAGGAACATTTAGGAAAGCTGTGTTAGCTAACATATTGTTTCCCAATATAGAAAGAGGGAAGAAGATGCTTTACTTGCTCCTGTCATTCTGTCAAAAAATCATGGCTGGCTGGACATTTAACTCTGACCAAATGTCAGAAAGAAAGTTTAAGTGCCAAAATTTAAGATTTTATCTTGGATTACAGTTTAATCTTTACTTGACAGTGAACACCTACCTGACTGAAAGGTAGACACCTTGTCTAAAAAGTGACCAAGACATAAGATTAGCATTGTAGTTTATATCTGATTTTCTGAAACTGTTCAGTTTGTCAAAATTGACTTTTTAGATTTGAGCTTTTGATGGGACTCAGTGTTAAAACATACCACTGATGGTCGTTTTACTCATCCACCAGTTTGTAGTCCATTCTTTCATTTTTGGTTTAGATACTTTGCTTATCCATTATTACCCTATTGGTCCCTTCCTAACCTGGGATTAGGTTAGGTTCTCTTTGTATTGTTCACTAGGAACTCTTAGGGAAAAAAATATCCCCCAAATGCAGATATGTATTACAAATCTTTCACCAAGTTTGTGGTGTTTTAGGAATGAAGATTGACATCTATAATCCAGCTATCATCCTCTAAAGGATGCTGTACAATTTCACAAAGAGAAAACAGAGCCAAAATTACACTATGTATCCACAGCTATATCAAATGCCTTGAGAGATATTCTGATATTCCTTGTTGTATGGAATAAATTAATAGAGCAGTGGGTCATGGACTAGGATCATTAATCTACAATCACATAAGAATGTGGCAAAGAATGGAGCAAAAGCACCAATGAATCCAACACTGCTTCAAACCATCCCCAAGGCAATTACCCTGTTTTAGAGCTATTTTCCTCAGATTGGGAATGAAAATACCTGCTTGTTTTGCTTACCTTCTAGTATTTTTTAGCTTAAATGAGACAGTGCCTATGGACATTCTTTGTAAATGTGAGGGCTTATACATGTGGGGTTTAATTTAGTTTATTTCATTCTAATTTATAGATTTGTCTGACTGTACAGTGTAGCTTTTGAAGGTTAAGAAAGCATGAATCATTTATGTGCTGGCTATTCATGTTCTGATTGGCAGTTCCTCCTGTGAGCACTCTGTACATACCAATGTGTTATAATAAAATGTCTTGGGGTCTCACCATATGTATTTATATTGAAATAATTTGACATTATTCCATTTATTGACTTAACACCAAATATCACTTAGCAAGATTTTAAATTCAATTTTTTCTCAAAGCCAAAATTAAAGTATGCTTCCTTTTATAGCTTGTAGACTTATGAATTAGGTTCCTATCACATTCTTCTTCCTGGATATATTTATGTTTGGAAAGGTAACCTTAAATGCTTTCCATGAATCTAGAATGAATCAGGAATTCTACATTGTTTGGAGGGAAAAGTCATCTTCATTTTTAAGCAATACTTTTACTAATAAAGACTAAATTAAAAACTTGGTTTCGTGAGCCTATATATATATATGTATATATATACACTATTTCACATATTTTTAAGTATTTTAACCATCATTAAACCAAATTATTGCATTCTTTATGATATTGATTGAAATTTTTTTTGGAATTTATGTAATTATGCTCTTATTTATGTTTAGAAAGACTTTATAAGAGCTGATTTGTTTTTCTATTTTTAAATTAGTAGAAGTATAGTGTCATATTAGCAATGTTTATGTAGCAAAGCAACTATTTTACTAATGCTAGATAGATAAACCTAGTTTTTTAAATACCTTAAGGAATAGCTCCATGATCATAAAGGACAAATCTATAAGAGAATTCATTTTCACTCCTTTTCATTTCAGATATTTCATAAAGCAAAACTCAATTGATACTGGCAGAGTAATAGTCATCCAATCTCCTTAAGTTCCACAGCAGCAACCATTTTTTTTTTCAGGAATATAGTAATTTAAAAATGGCCACATGCTTGGAGAGTAGATATTTCATAGAAACCTTTATTAAAAAATTTCTCTTTTATTTTTTATGTCAAGAAATAAATGTAGAGGTGATTATTTCCTTTGTAATAAAGCCTAGTAGAGACAATTGCACACTTTAAATATCTAAGTGGTAAACATTAAGGTTTATGTTTAGGTATCAGTCAAATTGCCAGTCTTCTCTAGACAACAACTGAAAAACTTAATTCCTTATTAGGGAAGTTTATCTTTATTAAAGTTAATACAATATTAGATAGCAGTTAAATCTGGGAAAGCTGCCAGTTGGTATTGAAATAGTATTATCCTTTCTATTTGAAAATACTATGAAATCAGATTTCTACCATGATCAAGACTGAAGGTGAATGGTTTCTTACTATGTGCTTATGGTCAATTTGCCTGCTGCCATTTTGGTCATGCTCTGGCTAAGAGACAAGTGAAGTAGGTAGGAGTGAATGAAGATTAAGTTATTATTCCCTAGAGAAGATTCCTTGTGAATCTTTTCTAACTTTATATATAGTTCTGCTTTTCCACAAAGATTGTGTATGGTCATATTTGTGTTCCTAATAATGAGTCTATACCTTTGAGTATTTTTTAAAAAATCAATAGGAAATACAAATTCCATGGGCTTCAAAGTAGAACTGGCAAGGGGATTTATTGAACTGGGGAAAGAAATGGCAAACTGAGCCCATCTGGCATTTTAGCAACTGGAAAGTTCTTTTAGTAAATATTGGAGTTTCTATAAATGTAGGTACAGGCTACACATTCCCTCATCTCCACTCTGGATGCCAGGCGGGGTTTTACATTGAGATGTAATTTTAATAATCATTATATTACATTTGAAAGGTCACATTTCTCAAACATATCAACATTTATTATCAAGTAAAAAAAGAATATAAGAAAGAGAAAAGGAAAGAAGTAAGGAATGGAAAGAGTAAGGAAAAAAAGAAAGGAAAGAGGGAGGGAGAACAGAAAAAGAACTGTCTTACCACAGCCTCAGCCTTCAGGAACTGTGACACCTCCAAACATACAAGTTCAGTCCTTGGAGGATTCAGTAGTGTGGCAAAGCAACCATCTTTATTCAGGGTAGGTGCAAGGAAGTAAGACTAGCAAGGAATGAGGGTAGTGTGTCCCACTGTATCATTGTTTTTCTAATCTTCCACAGACTGACACTTTTTAAAAACACAATAAGAATTAGTAATGAATTAATAAAAAAAAAAACAGAATATAACTCTAGTGGTTTATATTGGGTATTTGATTTGTTATTAGATTTAAAACTCAAAGTTTAAAATTATTCTAATAAATTGCTAAAGATGTTTCCTAATCTCAAATTCTGAATGGTATCAAGAACTCATCCACCATCGTTTGATTGAATATTGATGTGCCCCTGATCTAGAAGACTAAAAGTCCTGCCATAAGTATATGAAGCTACTGTGCTAAATTATTGTTCATTGTTCATATAATAACAATGTAGCCAATATAGTTTTTTAAACAACTATATATCCTGAGCATTTCTCATTTTGCCAATAAAAAGTTCATTTCCGACATCCCTTGGTAATTCATAACACTCCAACAACAACATTCGAAGTACCTAAGTAGTCTCCTTTGGAGCAGTGAGTATTGGTTCAGGTATTTTAAAGCTAATTGCATGTATTTACTGTTTACTTACAGCCTTGCACACACAACAATGTTTGTTCCAAAGCGTTTTCATGAAAATTATATATTGTCAAAACAAAAAGTCAAAATCAGAACGATTGCATTTGAAGATAGACATCCTTCACTCAGATGATCAAATGGCATATAAACTTTAAGAAACTTCATATAGCTGTTTATGTCTTTGGATCAAGTAAAGTCACATTTTGAAGAACATTTGCCTGTAGTCCCATGAATATAGTAGAGATTACTTTTCTATCTGGTGAGTACATGGAGAGTTCTGGGTTCAAGAGTGTTTCATGAGCACAGAAACAAAACCTGGGAAGAAACAAATGTAGAGTGCCATAGATGGAACAGTGATAAGGGCATCCTTCAGCTTTATCTTCTAAACCTAGACTTGTGCTTCGGGAATCTCCTGGCTTCCAGTATTTTTGATGAAATCATTTTTTGAGAATTCATGTCCTTATCAATGAGTTTGTTTTCTATGATAGCTGTTCTTCATGACTGGAAAGTAATTTGTTCCAGTAAACAAAATAACTACCCCATGTATCTTATTCTACAGAAAAGATCTTTAAAACTATGGAAATGTTACAGCAATTGCAGATTTTGGAAAAAAAATATTAAGTTTCTTCTTCGGCTACATCAAATTTAAAAAGTTACTAATGAAATTCCTACCTTTTTGCTCATATTCTTATTACTTTGGATGGTACATATTTTATTTGGAAACTCTTTCCTTTGACTAATATCTTTTGCTGTAGGCTTAATGTAATAATAGAGCCTCTAGAAGCTGCAGATGGACTGTTTATATTTTGCAATTTTTATACCTTCTAAAAATTCAACATTTGAGACTAGGTTGATAGTTAAGAAATAAATTTAAACCTCGACTTGATGTTCTTTTCTCAGAATGGCTGGGGTCTCATTAGTCTTATATTGATTGAAGCCAAGTGAATGATAGAGAATTTTTGTATAACAAATGCTGTTTTGAAACACAAAAATGCATACTAAAATAATTGTATTTGTCATTGCTTTTTCCTCATGATGATTCAGAAGGTCAAAAGTATTCCTTTTTATTTGATATAACAAAATATATTTCAGCTGTAACATAACAGCATATGTTCTGTGCAATGCTTTATACATTGTATAAATATATTGAATATAGTAAAAATTACCTTTCTATTTGGTGATTGCTAAGGATAAATTTTTGGATGACAGATCTAAATTATTATGTAACATTTACAGCAGAAAATAAAACTTAGTAAAATGAATGTTAAATCATAATATACTTTGACTTCAACTTAAGTTTTTCTTATAAGACAAATATTCTTAGATGGTGGACTAATTTTTATTATTAATAGAAGAAACTAAGCACTTTATATCAGGAAGCCAAATTCAGAAAACATATTTTGTTTTATAAATATTTTGTATGAAGGCATAGAACATGACCTCAAGATGCCACCAATTATTCATTGTGACTAGAAGTATAAAAAATTGGCATAATTTATAATATTTATTAATTGTCCTTCATGACTATGGATATTAATCTAGCTCTTAATGTAAATGACATGGAGCTTATTTAATATGAATTATATGAAAATTGGGTAGTTTTGATACACAATATGATTCTTTTTTTTTTTTTTAATTGAACACAAATGGAGTACAGCTATTGTTTCACTGGTTGTACACAAAGTAGAGTCACACCATCTGTGCGTTCATGCATTTACACAGGGCAATGGTATCTGTCATACACTCTGTTATTAATTTTACCCCCCACCCGCCCCCACCCCTCCCTTCCCTCTATGCTAGCGATCTTTCCTCCATTCTTGCCATCTTTCCCCCCAACATTATGCATCATCATTCATTTATCAGAGAGACCATTCGGCTTTTGGATTTATGTGATTAGCTGATCTCACTTAGCATAACAGTTTCCAACATCATCCATTTACCTA
>JAJEJO010052235.1:38445-59168 GCA_020662805.1 Glaucomys volans | reverse complement strand
ACCTTAAGTCTGTTGATGTGGTGAATTACATTGATTGATTTCCGGATGTTGAACCAACCTTGCATCCCTGGGATGAAACCCACTTGATCATGGTGCACTATCTTTTTAATATGTTTTTGTATGCGATTCGCTAAAATTTTGTTAAGAATTTTTGCATCTATGTTCATTAGAGATATGGGTCTGAAATTTTCTTTCCTTGATGTGTCCTTCTCTGGTTTTGGTATCAGGGTGATATTAGCTTCATAGAATGAGTTTGGAAGGGTTCCCTCCTCCTCTATTTCATGAAATACTTTGAGGAGTATTGGAATAAGCTCTTCTTTGAAGGTCTTGTAGAACTCGACTGTGAATCCATCTAGTCCAGGACTTTTCTTTGTTGGTAGGCTTTTGATGACTTCCTCTATTTCATTGCTTGAAATTGATCTATTTAAGTTGTGTATGTCCTCCAGATTCAGTTTGGGTGGCTCATATGCCTCTAGGAACCTGTTGATGTCTTCCAGGTTTTCTATTTTGTTGGAGTATAAATTTTCAAAGTAGCTTCTTATTATGTTTTGTATTTCAATTGTGTCTGTTGTAATATTTCCATTTCCATCACGGATTTTAGTAATTTGGAGTTTCTCTCTCCTTCTCTTTGTTAGCGTGGCTAAGGGTTTGTCAATTTTGTTTATTTTTTCAAAGAACCAACTTTTTTGTTTCATCAATTTTTTGAATTGTTTCTTTTGTTTCAATTTCGCTGATTTCAGCTCTGATTTTGATTATTTCCTGTCTTCTACTACTTTTGGTGATGATCTGTTCCTCTTTTTCTAGGGCTTTGAGCTGTAATGTGAGGTCATTGATTTGTTGACTCTTCATTCTTTTATTAAATGCACTCTCTGCAATGAACTTTCCTCTTAGCACTGCTTTCATAGTGTCCCAGAGATTTCGATATGTTGTATCTTTATTCTCGTTGACCTCTAGGAATCTTTTAATTTCCCCCCTAATGTCTTCTGTTATCCATGTGTCATTCAATAGCATGTTATTAATCTCCAGGTCTTGGAGTAGTTTCTGTTTCTAACTTTCTCGTTGATGTCTAATTTCATGCCATTATGATCTGATAGTATACAAGGTAGTATCTCTATGTTTTTGTATTTGTTAAGAGTAGCTTTGTGGCATAACATATGGTCTATTTTAGAGAAGGACCCATGAGCTGCTGAGAAGAAAGTGTATTCGCTTTTTGATGGATGGAATATTCTATATATGTCCGTTAAGTCCAAATTAGCGATTGTGTCATTGAGTCCTATAGTTTCTTTATTCAATTTTTGTTTGGAAGATCTGTCCAACGGTGAGAGAGGAGTGTTAAAGTCTCCGAGTATTATTGTGTTTTGGTCTATTTGATTCCTGAAATTGAGAAGGATCTGATTGACATACATGGATGCGCCATTGTTTGGTGCATAAATATTTATGATTGTTATGTCCTGTTGATTTATGCTACCTTTAAGCAATATGAAATGTCCTTCTTTATCCCTTCTGACTATCTTTGGTTTGAAGTCTGCTTTGTCTGAAATGAGAATGGAAACCCCAGCTTTTTTGCTCAGTCCGTGTGCATGGTATGCTTTTTCCCAACCTTTCACCTTTAGTCTGTGGGCATGTTTTTCTATGAGATGAGTCTCTTGAAGGCAGCATATTGTTGGGTCTTTCTTTTTAATCCAGTCTGCCAGTCTGTGTCTTTTGATTGATGAGTTTAGGCCATTTACATTCAGGGTTATTATTGAGATATGACTTGTATTTCCTGTCATTTTAGCTTTTTTAGGGTTTTTAGCTTAACTTTGTTTCTCCTTTGATTGACTCTTTCTTTAGGGTAGTTCCTCCCCATGGTGACCGAGGTTGTTATTTTTCATTTCTTCCTCTTCGAATATTTTGTTGAGAATGTTCTGTAGGGCAGGCTTTCTCTTTGTGAATTCTTTAAGCTTTTGTTTATCATGGAAGGATTTTATTTCGTCATCATATCTGAAGGTAAGTTTTGCTGGATATAAGATTCTTGGTTGGCATCCATTTTCTTTCAGAGCTTGAAATATGTTGTTCCAGGCCCTTCTTGCTTTTAGGGTCTGGGCTGAGAAATCTGCTGATATCCGTATTGGTTTCCCCCTGTAGGTAATCTGCTGCTTTTCTCTCGCAGCCTTTAAAATTCTATCTTTGTTTTGTATGTTAGGTATTTTCATTATAATGTGCCTTGGTGTGGATCTGTTGAAATTCTGTGTGTTTGGTGTCCTGTAGGCCTCTTGTAATTGATTTTCCATCTCATTCATCATATTTGGGAAATTTTCTGATATTATTTCATTGAACAGATTGTTCATACCCTTGGTTTGTATCTCTGTGCCTTCCTCAATCCCAATAACTCTTAAATTTGGTCTTTTCATGATGTCCCATATTTCTTGGAGGGTTCGTTCATGATCCCTAACCATCTTCTCTGTTTGTTCGACTTTGTTTTCAAGATTAAATATTTTGTCTTCATTGTCTGAGGTTCTGTCTTCCAAGTGATCTATTCTATTAATTATGCTTTCTATTGAGTTTTTAACTTGGTTGATTGTTTCCTTTATTTCCTTGTTTTCTTCAAGGATTTCTGATTGCTTTTTTCTCAGAACTTCTATCTCTTTATTGAATTGATTTTTTGCTTCCTGAAATTGCTCTAATAGTTGATTATTCATAGCCTGAATCTGCTCTCTCGTCACCTCATTCTCTTCTCGGATCATTTTAATTATGAACATTCTGAACTCCATTTCTGTCATTCCCTCTACCGTGTTGTCCTTAGGATCTCCTGATGCACCATCCAGGTTTGTTTGGGACACTTTCTTCCCGTGTCTTCCCATGCTGCTCATATATCCTCCCCTCTAGTAGTGCAAATCAGAGGGATTGCAACTTTCCTGTAAAGACCCAGAGCCCTGCAGATTTCCAGCAACTCACCAGATGTTTGAGAGGTGCTTGATCAAGTGGTGAACCAAGATAGCCGCTATCTCACGACCTCTATGTTGGGAATGATCAATGTTTCTGGGCAGAGGCAACCAGGAGATGCCGCACTGTGTCCCTGGAGCCCCAGCGCTGTGTCCCTGGAGCTGCAGCACCGTGTCCCCGCGAAAGGGGTGGGCTTAGGTCCGAGGGCTCAGAGAGGTCAAAATGAAGTCTCTCTGCCAGGGAAACTGGAGAATGGCCCCGACCGGGCCCAAATTCCCCGCTGGGGCCGGCAAACAGCTCCGCTCCCGGGTAAATCTCAGCTGAAGCCGCAGCGCTGAAGCCGCAGTGCTGTGTCCCCGGGGAAAGGGGTGGGCTTAGGTCCGGGGTCTCAGCGAGGTCAAAATGGAGACTCTCCGCCAGGGAATCTGGAGAATGGCGCCGACCGGGCCCAAATTCCCCGCTGGGGCCGGCAAACAGCTCTGCTCCCGGGTAAATCTCAGCTGAAGCCGCAGCGCTGAAGCCGCAGGGCTGTGTCCCCGGGGAAAGGGGTGGGCTTAGGTCCGGGGCTTCAGCGAGGTCAAAATGGAGACTCTCCGCCAGGGAATCTGGAGAATGGCACCGACCAGGCCCAAATTCTCCGCTGGGCCACAATATGATTCTTTATTCATTCTTTTTAGTTGTACATGATGATGGATTCTATTTTGAAAAAATTATACAAGTATGAAATATATTACTCTAATTAAGATCCCATTCTTGTGGGTGTACACAATGATGAGATTCACTTAGATATTTTCATATAAATACATAAGAAAGTTATGTTAGATTCATTCTACTCTCTTTTCTATTCCTATCCCCCTTCCCTTCACTTCCCTTCATTCCTCTTTGTCTAATCTACTGAACTTCTCGCCTCCTCCCCACTTATCGTGGTTTACCTTCCACATATCGGTAAAAACATTTGGCCTTTGGTATTTAAGGATTGGTTTATTTCACTTAGCATGATAATATCCAGCTCCATCGTATACTGGCAAATATCATAAAGTCATTCTTCCTTGTGGCTAAGTTAAACTCCATTTTTTATATATACCATAATTTCTTTCTCCATTCATCTGCTGAAGGGCATCTAGGTTGGCTCCATAGCTTAGCTGTGTATTGAACTGCTATAAATATTGATGGGGCTGCATCACTATGTGTGCTGATTTTTAAATTTTATTTATTTTTTAACTTTTTGTACTTGTAGATGGACAGCATGCATGCCTTCATTTTATTTGTTTATTTTTATGTGGTTCTGAGGATCAAACCCAATGCCTCACAAATGCAAGGCAAGCACTCTGTCACTGAGCTATTGTCCCAGTCCCAGTATACTGATATTTTTTTAAGAAATTTATTTGTTCTTTTTAGTTATACATGACAGTAGAATGTATTTTGACATATTATACATACATAGAGTATAACTTCCCATTCTTGTGGTTGTACATGATGTAGAGTTACACTGGTTGTGTGTTCATATATGAACATAGGAAAGTTATGTCTGATTCATTCTACTGTCTTTCCTAGTCTCATCCCCTATCCCTTCCCTTCATTTCCCTTTGTCTAAACCAAAGTACCTACACAGACATCCTTATTGTGTGTTAATATTCACACATCAGAGAGAACATTCAGTCTTTGACTTTTGGGGATTGGCTTATTTCATTAGCATGATAGTCTCCTGATCCATTCATTTATCAGCACATGCCATAATCTCATTCTTCACTGGTTGAATAATATTTCATTGTGTATATATACCACATTTTCTTTATCCATTCATCTGTCGAAGGACGTCTAGGTTGGATCCATAGTTTAGCTATTTCTTTTTTTTTTTTTTTAGAGGAGAAAAATTTTATTTTGGTTCAGATTCAGAAGTTCAGTCCATGGTAGGCTGATTCCATTACTCTGGGCCCAAAGCAGAACATCATGGTGGAAGGGTGTGGTGGAGTGAAGCTGCTTCACTCAAGGTGGCCAGGAGTCAGAGAAAAGGGAAGGGGCTGCAGGGAAGAGAAACCCTTCCAGAGCATGCCCACAATGACCCATCTCTTCCAGCCATGCCTCACCTGCTTAAGTTACCACCCAGTTAGTTCATTTAAACTCGAATGTTGTATGCAGAGTTATGGAACCCATTTGCCTGGCTGGGTTTTGGTTTTATTTTAGTTTCGCTATTATGAATTGAACTACTATAAACCTTGATGTGTCTTAGACACTGTAGTATGATGATTTTAAGTCCTTTGGATATATGCCAAGGAGTGGGATAGCTGGGTCACATGGTGGTTCCATTCCCAAGTTTTCTCCATACTGCTTTCCAGAGTGGTTGTACCAAATGGCAATCTCACCAGCAATGTATGAGTGTACCTTTTCCCCTGCAACCTTGTCAACATTTATTGTTACTTGTATTCTTGATAATTGCCATTCTGACTGGAGTGAGATGAAATCTTTGTAGTTTTAATTCACATTTGTCTGCTTTCTAGATATATTGGACATTTTTTTCATGTATTTGGTGACCAAATGTATTTCTTCTTCTGTGAAATATCTGTTCAGTTCCTTAGACCATTGATTAATTGGGTTATTTGCGTTTTTTGTTTATTCATTTGGTTTTGTTTGTTTGTTTGTTTGTTTTCCTTTTTTGGTGTTAAGTTTCTTGAGTTCTTTGTATATCATAGAAATTAATGCTGTATCTGAGGTGCACATGGCAAAGGTTTTCTCCCATTCTATAAGCTTTCTCTTTAGCCTCTTGATTGTTTATTTTACTATGAAGAATCTTTTTAGTTTGATGCTACCCCATTTATTGATTTTTCATTTTATTTCAAAAATCACATACAATACTTTTATGTAATCTGGGGACAGAAGGTAATCAAGCATATCATTTATTAATTGTATATTCATTCCTTTTACCCATGCTTGATCCAGTCTTCCCTGAATTTCTAAAGACAATATGGTCCCAGATGTCGAAAAACAAATCTTCAGAACATTTTAATTAATAGTCTTCAGGTATGGATAATTGAATATTCTAACCTATAGCACTATACCTGGCCAAGAGTATAAATATACCCTGTAATACTCACTGGTAGAAGTAATTTTTTAATTCAGTAAAAATCCTTTATAATACAACTCACTTTCAGAGTCTTCACTACTTCCTACTTGGCTCATATATTGCCTTTACCGTCACTTGGGAACACAGCATACTCAGCAACTTGGCAATAGAAAAAGCTTTCTTTTTCAGCTTCCATTGCCTGGGGTCCCCTCTCCATTTTCGTTGCCACTATAGTCTCTGACAGGTTATAGATTCAGACTCTCACACCCCTTTTCTGCTTCTCATTTCTCTCCAGTGTCAGAGCAGCCCTTGTCTTTCAGGGATGATAGTGGCAACAACCTAGAACAAGAATGGTGAAGAAATCTTCCATTATCCTTCCTCTATGCCATTCTAGGTTTCTTCTAGTAGCATCCCCAAGGATTATTTTCTTATTTCTCATTGCTCACTCACTTCTGTTTCCTGACACACATCTGTGTTGGCATGCACAAAACACACATCCTCTTCCTTGAATGACATATGTAACTAATTTATGTGACTCTGAGTTTCTTATGAAATTGAAGAAAACTACCTCCTAGGCTTTGTAACCTTCAAATTTCCACTGTTATCTCCTTGTCACCATTACCCTTTGCTTTCCTGCAGGGTAGATATGCACTTATGTATTGGACAATAGAATTAAGTAGGATTGTTTTTAAAAGCTGGAAGCTTGCAAATATTTGTAGGAAAAGGTACTTCAGGCTATTTTGTTGTAGTTGTTGTTATGTTATGGGTAACAAAGCATTTGCAATTAATAAAGTATTTTCAAATATTCCAAGAAAATCACAAAATGATTTTGTGTTAGGGAAAAGTTACGGAATCATCTTGAAACCCATTTTGAAATATGATCAAGTAGGTGATGACAGTACAAACTGAGGCAAAGATGATCTCAGAATAAACTGACAGCTGAACTCGTTACAAAAGAGAGAATTCAGGTGGAACAGGGCTATAAGGAGATACTTTAGAAGACTGTTCATTTCCTGTAAGTCTTTATACACATGTGTATAGAATCAATCTTCCTAACAGGCTGTGCCTCCTCTACCCACTCCTAACCCCATCCTCATCCTGAGATATCTTTGACCATAGCCACAAGAATTCTTAGCAGGGTCTTAGAGCTGAGAATGTTCAATTCTACCTTGAAAACAGGGTTTTGAGGTTTTTAGAATCTGTCAGCCTAACTTGGAATTTCAGCCATCACACCCAGCCCCACACATGTTCTCATTCTCATTCTCTCTCTCTCTCTCTCTCTCTCTCCCCCTCTCTCTCCCTCTCTCTCCCTCCCCCACCCCTCCAGACACACCTCCAGAAGCACTGTTATACATAGCAATGCAATTCCAACATTTTATAAATAATGTGCATCAGGTGTCCAACTCATGAAAAGACATGTGGGCCACAGACATTTTAATATAAATGTTACTTCTATGGGGAAAAACATTATTCCAAAACAAATATTTTATTAATTATTTTATTATTTATGGCTTTTTTATAGTTAATTTGGGTAAAATGGTCTATACCATGATACTTTTCAGCATGAAATCATTTGGAGTGAATTATCTACTGTACTTGATCATCTCTTAGTTTCTAGGTTGCAGCAGTTAGCAAAAACTAAAAAATAAGTAAGTGGACTGACCTCCTATAATTATCAAACACAAAATAATGTGAAATATTTATAAATATTATTCTGTAAATTTCCATCAATTTTACTCATAATAAGAATTACCTATTTAAAAACTTAATTTCTCATTTGACTTGGGGATAATAACTTGCTAACATGAAATAAGCATATAATGTCTATCACTTAAGTACCACTTGCTCATTAACTTTTAGATTTATATTTGACAGAACTTGAGGAACACTAGAACACGGGAAGTTTGTTTAATGCTTTCTATTAACTTGAGTAAATTCTTAAATTGTATTTTCCAATAATAAAAACAATTGTGATATTTTTACTGTGTATTTTGAAAAACTTACACTCAAAATTTGAAATAATGTCAGATGCAATAAATCAGAGCTCCCTCTAAAAGAAAAGAAAATCTAACCTGCTGAATTATCTAGATACTTTGTATAATGCTTTTCTTTCACTTTAGTAATCTTGGTATTCAACATTATATACAAGCCTTAGAGCTTTCAGATTTAGTAACCTTCAATGATTTCAAACCTAACCACAAACATCCTTGAAAATTATTTTCCACTTTTAAATTTAAAGTGGTGTATTTCTGGTTTAAAAAATGGACTGAACTCAGATTAAACTATTATGCCCTTTTTTGCCCATATGTCTTTTTCCTTTCATTATTCTGAGCTTATTGTGATATCCTGTTTTTTGTAAAGGGCATCTGATTTTAAGAGTTAGATGAATTAAAGACATTAATAGAAAATGCCCTATTCTTAGACTGAATTAGCCAAGTGGGGACACTAGTGAAAACATAGATACACTGTAGTTTGTTTCCAGCTCTGTGCCTATCCTTCATATTTTGTGATGGCAAAGTTTGGGGTAATACATGTATAGCCCCTAGCACAATGTCTGATGTATACCAAGGACTCATTTTCTTTTCTCCATGGGAGCCTAAAATCATAACTGTAGGAACATGTCTAACATTTACTTTGAGAACGGGGCTAACAATGAAAAATGAAACTCAATAATAATATCCCGTCTGTACAATAGCAGGGGAAAGGAAATGATAAAAAGCTACTTTCAATAGAGCTGAAGAATATTATAAACCACTTACATTTATCTCTGTCATTTTCTCTGAAATAGCAATTTTTCTCTCTAGTTTTGAGTCTCCTAATGATTGCAACTGTTTAATATACTTTGTTGTCATTCTTATTATTGTATTTCTTACACAAAGTCTGTAATGCTACTAAATTTTAGGAAAAAATACACACCAAGATATTAAAGTATGATTTTTAAAAGACCGGCTATACTCTCTAATGTTATGAGTAAAATACTGAAAGGATAAGAATTGTCATATAGCTAAATGTTTCCAGCCTTAGAAAAATAATTAGCCAAGACATTCTCTATTACATAAGTCTTGTATATGTGCTCCTATTTAAAATGAACAAAAAGGGATTATTTGGAGAACAATTTTATTGGCTTGCAATTTATAGAATGACCAGGAGAGATAAAATGCATCTGGTAAAGCAGCGTAGTACTCTACACAGATAGAAATGAGATGGGCCTCTAGATTACCAGAAACCAAAGACAATTTTCTACCTAAAAAGGGGCTGGATCCTGTTTCAGCAGACTAGATTAGATATGTCTGTCACCTATTTTGTGGCTGTAGATCTTAACAGAATCAATCAACTTTTCTGTGATTTATTTCTCCATTTTTGAGATAAGCCAACCAGAAACTATTTTTGAAAAAGGAACTTGGCAGCATAGCCCCATAGTGCTTTCCTATTGTCTCTCCTTGACTTCCATATCATGCAATAAATTAACATAAGATACACCTGCAGTTACTTATGGAAATATCTTAAGGCATGGCTAGATCTGTGGAGCGATCTTCCTTCTCTTTTCCTAGTTCCTTTCAGACTACTTTGCTTAGCTGTTTTACTATTTATTTGATACAGTCTGAAATCAATTTTCTGTGGATGATACCCTGAAAATTCAGAGAAAAAGAAAAGATATCAAAGGGAGATTACCCATGGTTTCATTTTTATGGACTATTTCTAACTTGTAATAACTAAAAAATAATAATTTGGTCATCTGTTCACCAAAAATATATAAAATTCCAAACATTAAAATGCACTAAGTAAATACTGTTTATGAAAGCATCAAATTGAGATCTAGAGACTTTATTTGCTCCTACACTCATTTTATGGATTGAATATTAACTTTTCCCCCAAAATCGTATGTTAAAGTTCTAAATCTCAACACACTTATAGTAAAAGATGGGTCCTCATGAGATAAGTATATGATGAGGGTCAAGCTCTTATGAATGGGATTAGTACCATTATAAGAAAAAATGAGAGAATTTGCTTATCTTCTAACCATGCATGGGTAATAACAAGAGGGCCATCTGCAATCCAGGAAGGGAGCCTTCACCAGTCACCATATCTGCCGATGTCCTGATCTTGGACTTCCAATCTTCAGAAATATGAGACATAAATATCTATTGTGTAAGTCATCCAGTCTATAGAATTCTGTTATAGCAGCCTGAAAAGACTAAAATGCCTACCTTTTACAGATGAGAAAAATTAGACCAGAAATTTTTTGTGAAAAATTAAAAGTAAGTGTTAGAGTAGTGACTAAAATTCAGTTTCTTTATTCAAAGTCTAGCATTCTTTCCACTGTAGCATTTGCAATTTATTTTATTCTCCAAACATTTCAAGGCCTTGAATGATGAAAAGGCATCGCTTTAGAGACTGAGGTAGAGGAGTGGAAAAGATACAAAATGAATAGGAAATTATTTGTCCTATAAGAACAAGTCTTTTTAACAAGCAGAAATGATGGATAATATTTTCAGGATGTCACTTTCAAAATGAATGCACTTGCATCCATACCCTTTGGTTACTATACTTACAAAGCCAACTCCTGTAAGATAAATTTTAATTAAGGTTAAGGGGAGCTTGGCTTAAAGTCCTGCCACATCTACAGCATCGATATAGCCACTCAAGAAGGGAAATGAGGGTACTCTTAACCAAAGGAAGGTTGTAAAAAATGAGGAACAAACAAAAATCAAGTGGTCACATCAGCATCTTGTTGAGTATGAATTAAAAAACTGAAGCCAAGAGAAGGAGAAATAAATAAAGTGATTAGAGTATTAGAGTGGCTTGGTCTGGCTGAAGCATCATATGAGTGGAAATTATCAGAATGAGCCACACTCTGATTTCTGGTCTTCCCCATCTTCCTAACCCACCAGCACCAACTCAAGGAGAGAACTCTCTTTAATTTACACTGATAACTTTATAAGATACATGTGTATTCCAGAAACAGTTGACACAAGGGGAGGAAAAATTTGAGCCTTTAGCCATGCCTGTGAGTGAGGGATGGGTCTACACTGTCCAGCTACTAGCAATCAGACCCTTGGCACAAATAGTATAGAATTTGGTGTTTCTCTCTCAAATTTGGGAAGAGTGTCTGGCATTAGCTGTAAGACTAGGGCTTGCACTATGCCTTAAGGAATATGCCAAGAAGATTCTATTCATCTTACGCAAGCATCAACTTCTCCCTTAATCTGATCATGGAAGTTATAGAAAATATAAAGCAGTCAAGTGCTACTGGGGACACTCCTGAAAACTCTGGGGTCTTACAACAGATTCACATATTAATATTGACAGTTTTCTCCCCAAATACTCCATGGATATTTCTTCCCAATGGTTCCTTCATTCTATATCCCATCTTTGCCACAAACCCATGCCAAATAAATTGTTTGAGCTTCTGAACCAACTTTCTCCTAATGGTTCTTCTTAGGTTATACTTTGATATCACATTCGAAAGCTTGATTGAAATCACATTGAGAAAGGACTTGACTACTCTCTACTAAGAAGTTTGGTCTTCAAACTACAGAGTATACCATTTAGGTCCATGTTCTGTGGAAGCTGAATCATAGACTTCAAATCCTTCCCAACTCTCTTGTTCGCAAAAAAGTGTCATTTAAGAAAGTGTCTACTTTATTAATCTACAGCTATATGTTTTAATAAAGGAAGTGAAAGCTTTTTTACATAAATAATTCAATAGTTATTAAAATATAATAGTAAGAGCCTCTGAATATTTTCAGTAGAGAAGTACAAACAACTAAAGTATACAATGAGAGGGTGATTTGACATAGTGCTCTCTTGGCAGAGTGACAGATGGATGAATGCACCCTATAAGCTACAATATCTAGGAATCACCAAATGATAGGACAGAAACTCTACAAACACTAACAGTGGAACCAAAACTGTAACCATGGCAAAAAAAAGAGATAGTTTATTGAACAATTTAAAACTATGTGACATTCTGTCCTTTTCATTTTGCTTAAGAATGTTAACTTATAAACCTATTACAAGGTCATCAATGCAACCTAGACTCTGTTTCTCATCTCAGTCTTTGTCTAAAGTCTGTTGCTTAATTTCTCTAAATTGAATTTTCTATTCAAGGATAATTATACTTTTTATGTGTGTATGTGTGCATATTACATATACATACATGCATGTAACATTTATATATGTGTTTTGATTAGGATCTTGTATACTTTCTCAACCCCATTAGTCTTAAAAGAACACCCAACCATAACATTTTTTAAAGATAAACATCTTTTTTCTCATTAACAAGAAATCTTAAGTTATGTAGTTGATCATATTTTTATCCGGTCAGTAAAGCCACTGGAGACCCACTCAGGCTCTTTCCAACTCTACCTCAGTATCACTGGCATGTTCGCCTTTTCCTTGAGCTTGCCACGCCATGGCCAGAACATCACTGCTACATCTCAAATACCATGTTCAGTTTTAAAAATTAAGAAATCCCTTCTGTTCTGTCTCTCAATGGCCAGAACACAGCTGCTGGAGGAAGCTGCAAAGTCAGTAGGAAAGTGGGGAACTAAATTGAATGGCTATTGTAGACCACTGTGAATCTTGTCCTGGGAAGGAGCATGTATGGACCAGAAATTACATTGGTATTCTTTAATAGAAAAGAATGGGGGAAAAACATTGGATAGGTAACTATCAGAATTTGCCATAATAAGAATATTAGGTAAATGAAATTGCCTTACTTAAAAGGTGCTGTGATAAATTGTGAAGGAATCAAGTATTTGGAAAAACCCTTTCAAAATAAATGATACTGCCTATAGGATTTCACTCTAATTTGTCATAACTCGTTTTAATTAATATGAAGGAATTTTTTTATTCTTAGGTGCTTCAGCAAGCCCTTTGATGGAGAAAAATGATAAGAATCACCAACTTAAATTAATCAGCAGGCTTTCTGTGATTGTTTTCTTAGGTAGACAAATTTTCAGTTATGCAAATGCAGGATATCTGTAGTGGAAGAAATGGTTTGAACTGATAATATATTTTTAGGGGCAAGAATCATCCTAGACTACGAAAGGTGAACTTAACTATGTTACATTAGGCGAGTGATTCTAGCTTACATTAATGGTCAGACTGCATCTGTTGTTCTGTAGGTGGCATTTTCTTGGGCTTCCAGAAAGTATCTCATCACTTGGCATGTCCCACATATTAGATTGAGAGAAAAAGAGAAGCAAGAGGGAGTGTAGTTGCTGAAGGACTTGTAGGCTTAGAACCCAGCAGAAACGGAACTGAGAACAGTCCCAGGCACGATGCTTGCTCAGTGGCTGTAATAAATTAGCAAAGGTAAGCATGTTCTGCTGACCAGAAAGAAACAAGCGAGGGAAAGAGAGTTTCAGGATTTCTAATAATTAACTCATTCATTGTGCTGCTAGCAAGTCCAAGACCCACAAAAACACAGGGTATTTGGAGATGTTAATAATAAGTAATTGTTGGTATTTTTTGATAGTAGTTTCAAAAACTTTTATTTCTGACTGCTCTGCTTCTCTGGCTAATAAAATGATTCCGAATTTGTAAGCACTCATATAAGAATAAACCATATAGCTTCATTTGATATCATGTTTTCCTTTATTGAATTATACTTGGTAGAAAAAAAGATTGAAAATATTTGCTCAAATACATAAGAACAATTATTTGGAGAGTAAAAATATTAATAGTTGATCTAGTTAAAAATTCTATTTTAATGGCATCTTAATGTGAATATACCTGAAGATGAGGAACCATTTGAAATGATGGATTTTGAAAACTTCAGAAATGTTTTATCATATGACTTACAAATACACTATTGTTTGTGTAAAAGTGATTGTGTTACATTTGTGCACACTTCCATAATGCTATTTTACATGGTCATGGTGATGCAAATACACCTATGATTCCACTCCTGAGATTCAAAAGGATTTGAAAAGAATATTATTTTGCTACTATTACAGATTTCCTATATCCACTAACTTTAATTTTCTATCTTGGTTCAATTAACTTAATATGATTGATTAAAAAGATGAATTTCAGGAATTCTTATTTATATTTTTATGGGCATTTTGATTTATAATTCAAACTTTCCAAAATAGAAATAGGAAGGTTCTCAGATAAATATACATAATTGAAACAGTTATCCTTAACTATCTAATTAATCTTTGACAGACCAATGTTACTGGTTTTCCACCAGTAGCCCACATTTTCATTAAATTATAATGGCAAAAAGACTCAATTATTTCCACTTGCCAAAGAAAGCCTTTCAGTCTAGCTAAAAACATCTTCACTATGTGAAGCAAAATTACTTTGATTTATAGTTATAAAGGAAACAAACTCTAATATTTGCATAATAGTTTTTTAACTTCTATATCATGCTAAACCCATAGATAATTTTAAATAACATTAAAATCTTTTCATATTTTGAAGATATTAATGTAAGTAAAATAAAATAGTCCAAAAGGGCTAATATTCTTGCTTTCACATACATGTGATACCTTGAAAAATCAAATTCACAGAGATACAAAGTAGAATGGTTGCTGCTAGGGGTTGGGAGAAAGGAATGGGAAGAAATAAATAAAGCTGCTTTTTATTCCCATAATGATTATACACTATGATGTTTCAGTATCAGTTCAGGAGTAACATATGTCTTTACCATAATATAAATTTCACTCTAAATGAAGACTAAATTAAAGAATACATGCAAAGTACTGAGCATGGATCTCACAGGCAATTGTTTTTCAGCAAATGTTATTTGTTTTATTATGAAAGCAATAAATGTTTCAGGAAATTAAGAAAGCAATATGAAAGAATTCATCTTTTAAATGGGTTCATGAGTGGATTTATGATCGAATTAAATTACCTTCTCATCATTATTCAACATCCTTTACTAAAAAACTTTATTATTTCAGGAGGAATTGTTGATAAGGACCTTCGTCACTACCTCAACTTACGATTTCAGAAGGGTTCTGTAGACCACGAACTTCAGCAAATCATCCGTGACAACCTCTACCTCCGCACGGTGCCGTGTGAGTAGGATGGGTGACATTTTCTTCCTGTGTTAGTAGAGAGATGTTCAGCTCTATATCCATTGTTAAGTCGTACTTAACAAATGATATTTTACAGTGGGCATTTGGAACAGAAAAACGATTTGAGACAGAAATGTTAAATGCTTATAACTCCAGTTGTGTGGTTTATAATGAAGTTGTAGAAAGAAGAGACTTGTAATTTTCAAGCCATAAAATCTAACTTAATGCTTCTCAAGTTAGTACTGAAAAATATTGATTCTAGTTCAGACTTTTGGTGATTCAGAACGAATCGTGATTGAAGTAGAACTCCACACCAGGATGCAGGAGAATGCAAATTCAATTTATTAGTTGAAACAACTATTTTGTAAATAGAATCTACACAGTAACTCCTAAACTCATCTCAGGTTTGCAGAAAGGGAATCTCATAAGTAAAAACAAACAAACATCAAAAAGCACACATGGAAAAGCAAAGATAGTATTCTGGAATTCTTAGGAAGTGATGCTGAGGTAGATATATTTTATGCAACCTATGGAAGTCCACAAACATCAACTCCCGATTTTCCCTGAAATAAAAGGAATAAGTGAAGTGATAAAATTCACAAATGAACTTTAGTGCCTCTTTCAAGTCATTTGACAATCTTCTAATAGAAGATTGAGGACATATAAAGGACTTTTCAACTCAGGTCCTAGCTCTTATATGGATATCAAAAGCTATTTTATTCAAGGGAGATTTTATGACCTCCAAAATCTCTCTCCAGAAATTCAGGTCTGTGTGTGTTATTTGTATTCCTTTTATTTTAGTTCTGCCCTAAACTTTAATAAACTCAAAGCTATGGGCTCTGCAATCTCAATAAAGAAAGAAAAACTTTGCTCCAGTAAATGAAACAAATAAGCAAACAAAAATATTGGTTTCAATATCCAGGATTAAACTCCCAGTACCATGTAAATAATACAGATGGATGATTAAATTGAAATACTGAAAACACATGAAGATGTGAAAATGGACAGGTAACCACCCAGCCATTTAACCAACACCCATTTTAGGAGGAGTGATCTCACCATTGTTAGCACTACTAAATGTTCATCAAAAGAAAACTGCCAGAGCATGACTATCAAATATTTCTAAATAAGACTACTTGCTGACTGACATCTTGTTGGTCAAAATTATTCCTCTTTCAGTGTGTTGTTAGATCAGTAAATAGACTTTTGGACTCTTGGTTTAAAGTTGAGAGAAGTGCATTCTTAAACTTGTGGATTTGACATCCAAGTGATGGGCAGAAGAAGATGAATTAAAGTAAGTGACTGACCTATTTATAAGGTAACGGGCGGACGCGTTTTCAAAGCCATGATGTTGTCAGTGCAACCGTGTGAATTTATCTTTTGTGACATGAAAGAAAGGAGATCTGAAATACTAAATAAGGAATCCAACCATTTTATTATGTTTAAAAGCTGAGGGAAACAGATAAGAGGCTGACATTCAGGAAAACTTGTAGTCCTTGCTAAGGCAATGACATAAATAAGAAAGTCTTAATTAAATATGAGGATAAAATAAGAGTAAATTTTGCAATAGTTAATTAAGCTCTTAAATAAAGGATCTCTTTTTAAAGTACCAAAGAAAGACTATGAAGACAAATATAAGGGTAAAATAACTAGATTTATGTGAGTAAATGTAAAGAGTTTCAAGATGTGATTTTGGTACAAGGTCATAAATTCAATTAGAAATCCTTGAACAACTCCTATAAAAGAGATAATTAGAAACTCAATGAATCTGAATATTATGATAAAGAATTATTCTTGGGTTTTGTAGTCACCATTCTTAATGACCAGTGAATGACACCATTCACTGTCAATGCTTTTAACTTGGCATAAAAGTGAAAAAAAAATTTGAGATAAAGATGATTTTTATTTATTTTATTAATAGTTTTATATTAATAAAATAGCTTTATATTAATGGCTTGGACATGGAAAATCTACCATCTTCACTCATTATGTCTTTTATTGAAGTATTCAGATATTTTCAGAGAGTATGCATTAAAAATATATTAATATTGGAAAAATCCTACCATGGCTTAGAAACCTACATGTGCACCCAACACACCAATTGGCATTGAGTTCCATAACTGCATTTGTTACACATTCTCCTGGGTCATAAACCCAGTATAATAACAGGGCAATGAATGACTGAAGGGCATAGTATTGCTCCTATACATGCATGTGTTAATATATATTCACTCACCTCTTGTTTAATCTAGCAATGGCAACAGAAATAGGTCCTTCATAACTACATTGAAACAAAATTGTAGTCAATTTATAACTATGTGAAGATTGATTTTTTTTTCATAAGGCAATACCTGAGTAATTTGCTTTCTCCATGATATTACTCCACTGCCAACAACTATCACTAGAAGGAAAATCGCCAAGTCTTAAAACTGGACTTTTTATTGGCCAGTGAATAAGGGAAAGTTCTGGAGCGAGGGGTCCAGAGACCCAACTGCTCTCACACACATGTATACACTTGGACAAATCCAGTCATAGACACCGTATCTGCTGATGTTTAACTAAAATAATTGAAAATCCTATCAATCTGTTCCCATAAGCAAGGACTGATTGTATGAAACCTTTCATTTCCCCAGAACCTTATGTCAGAACATATTAGAACATATTTCTCCAAAAAGTTGGTTGTTCTTTTTAACTTTTTAAATTTTTATTTTTTTAATGTTTAAAGACTTCATTTTGATTCATTGTACACAAATGGGGTATAACTTTTCATTTCTATGGTTGGGCATGATATAAAATGTAGATCTCTAGGCATGGAAGGAGAACTTGGTCACATAGACAAGGTTGTTGCAAACATTGTAAGCCTGAGTTCCAACTACACACACACACACACACACACACACACACACACAGACTGTGATGAGATCACTCATGATTCCTTCAGATCATATCACAAAGAAAAGAACCTTAGGATCTGACTTTTAATATTTTCTGTTTATGTATATTTACATAAAACATAAGCCAGTCACCTGATTTATGTCTGCTGAAGACCCAAATTCATTCCTGTGAAATATGTGACTTTCAGTTGCTAATTGTACAACTAATAAGGGGAAATAGAGATTTCTAGAGCAACCTGACATACTAAAAAGTGATAGCTAATTGTAAATGAGAACTACAAACTAATCTTTCTACTATAAGATTTCAGGCTATATAATATGTTATGTAATTGAACTTCAGAAGAAATAATAAATGACAATAACACAAAACTGTTGTAGCCTAGGATATGATAACTGACCAGGCAATATGTATATAGATCAAAGACTAGGAAGAGTTTAGTACATCACCTAGGATTTAATTACTCTGATAGCATACAAAAGGCAATTTCCAGAATCACCAACTTGGCAGTCCTCAGAGAATAAAAAAAATTGTTTCATCACAGCATGTTACATGTACAAAGTTAAGGCAGCATGTGTTGTCCCTTGGGTAGTATAGATTCAAAAGTACCTGAGGGAAATCAATGGACTTAACACTGAAAAATATTGGAATAATTTGCAAGTGTTTAAAGAGTAAAATGAAGTTCTTTGGTTTTAATAGTCTACTGAGTATAATGATGATATATATTTAACTCTTGAGTCTATCAACCAAAATTAAACTGACCATGCTTTTTAAATATGAGAAAAATAATTGCTGCAATTTATTGATAAAGTTCCAGTCCTTTGGATCATTGATATTTATTAGAGAAAAGTTAATTTTCAAGACAGACATGAGCATAGATATAAATTTTAGATACATTTCCCAGTATACCAGATGACATGGGGAAGAGTTTCAACAACCAATTTTAAAAGTTTCAAAATGAAATGGAAGGTAGTTAAAATTAAACTTCTCTCCCAAGACCATACTTTGTCGTTTGGTGAGATGGTTTTATTGGGAAATATTTTAAATTTATTTGAAGCTAGAAGAAATACCATTGTATACCAAGTAAAAGGCAAAAATCAATAAAACTAAAATCTAAAACTATTCCATAAAGAGTGAATAAAATGAAAAACATAGATTTAAGATATGAAAGAAATTACTTTTGCAAAAGATCTGATTGAGGTATAACTCACAATGATGTCTCCACATATTTAAGTACTTTTAGTAACTACACCACATTAAAAAGAAGCATTGTCAATGATAAAATTGTAAGGTTTCTAACATTTATTTTATTTTCTGATACTTATGAGAAATGGTCTCCTATTAGTAGCAATTACCAACAAACCAAATGATAAAGCTATACATGGGGACAACATCCCCTTCTGCTAATTAAATAATTCTATATAAAACTATGGTCAGAAAGAACAAGTAGAGGAGGGCTGGTTGGTCACATATCTGTTAAAATAGATGAAATTGTGTCAGAGGTCTTTAGTCCATTCCATGGGGAAAATAATCTTAATTTTTATGCAAAAATCAGTTCTTTAAAAGCTTAGCAAAATTGGGAAAAGTCAGCAAGACAATATGTTTTTGTGAGAATAAATAAACCTCTCTATTTGCTCCTAATTTTGGTTGTAAAGTATATTTCTAAACATGGAGTAAGAAGGGAGAGTGGCATTCACCTTTGGATTAGTTTGCTGACATAAACCCATCTTTTCCCAGTGGAAGAATTTCTCTGAGTTAGAAATGATTACAAATACAATTCTGCATTCAGAATGCCTTTACCATATAGTCCTGTGTGCTGAGATGAACTCAGGTTGAACTACACAAGACATGTAGGCAGAGAAGTAGAAGCATCCAATCTAACTGAATTTTAAATCAACATATTACAACAACTGTAAATTATATATCTGTTTCAATGTTATTCATGTTGCCTCAAATAAGAATCATCAATTTAGAAACTCGTTTGTGAAATTGCTTTTAGAGTTTGAAACATTCTTTTGCAATTATTTAAAAATCAAGTTGCTAGATTTTTGTTCTTTGAAAACGAATTTGATTTCTAAAAATATACTAATTACATTTGGTGTTAAGTGTTGAGAATAAGAGTTATTAGAGAATAAATATGGTTATTAGCATTATGGGCCAAAAGAGAAGGAAATCTATAAACAAATGAAATTAAATTTCTTGAGAGATTTATACACTGCCCTGGAAGAAGAGTCCAAAGGAAAAACTTAAAAAGCTTCCAAGCTGTAGCAAATACTAATTTTTTATTCAGATGTATGCCTGTCTGACATATTTATTAAACATGTGTTGTTACTTTACAGAAATCTGTATAGGCTTACCCCCTCCTTCTCATTGAGAATATCAAGATTCAGTTTCATGTTATTTATACAAAAGTACTATAATTTTTTTCCTCTCTTTGAACAAAATGAATGTGCCTTTCTTTCTCAGATGGTAATGTCCATTAGTTTGGTTGATAGAGTACAGGAGAGAATTGGCTTCAAAAATTTTTTTAACATGGAGAAGTCAAGGAACATGACTGTTAGCAGTGATTAGAAGTGATTGCATTGATTTATTCATGTGACGCTACAAAGCATTTGTTTTAGAATAAAAGAATACATCTGGCACAAAATAAGAATAATAAATATGAACAGTGAAAATCTTATAGTCTTCCCCAACATAAAATCCCTTTTGCCCTGACTTGATTGGCTCAACTTGTTGTGACCCAGTCTTCTTTCCCCTGGATTTCTCCTCTCTCTCTCTCTCTCTCTCTCTCTCTCTCTCTCTCTCTCTCTCTC
>JAJEJO010052235.1:22779-38435 GCA_020662805.1 Glaucomys volans | reverse complement strand
CTCTCTCTCTCTCTCTCTCTCTCTCTCTCTCTCTCTCTCTCTCTCTCCCTCTCTCTCCCTCTCTCTCCCTCTCTCTCCCTCTCTCTCCCTCTCCTCACTCTTCATCAATAGGAGTCTTTCCACAGGAAATCTGGCTTTATGGGCCATACATGGAGTTGGCTGTTGGAAAATACTACTTTGGACTTCAGTGTTCCCAGCTACTGCCCAAAGAATAAATGGGAGTTTGGTGCCTGTGGCCATTTTTTTTCCAGAAAAGCCAGTCATCACTTTGAATAGAAAATAGCCCACCTTTCAGGAGGCATAGTGTTCTCTACAGGTTTCAAAGTCATAGTCCTGTGTGCTGGTATGTAAACCTATCAACACTTCTCACTTTATACTTCTGCACTGTTTGAAAGAAAAGACTTAGGACTCTGTCAGGTTCAGACCTACCCAAATTTTTGGAGTTCAATTGATTACTACCTGTGCTATGAAATGATTATGTAAGTAGCTGAAGAACAGCAATAGGTGGATGACAGTGTTAACATGGGATTTTAAGACCTTAGGTTTATAGTAGTACTGTTAACTTCTAATTCATAGGCACCTAGTAAAAATAGCAATGCAAAAGGGAAAGCTGATTCAAGTTACAGCTACTCTAGTATTAGTGCATTTGTCAAAGCTATTCACACACTGCAGTTTAGCATTGCTGGATCACAGAAAGTAGCATTAACGCTTGATTTTATTTACTTTACAATATGGAACTATGGAATGAGCACTCATCTCAGAATTAGGAGTCATTGGTTCTGAATCAGGATCTGCCACTAACTGTAGAAAGTTGGCCAAGGCCTTAACCTCTGGGTCATAGGAAAGAAAGGAATGAAATGAACTCTAGTGATTCTTTCTGTTCTAAAATCCTTTGGTTTCTGATTCTACTGGCTTACTTTATTTTATCATAATTCAAATTAGTTCCTCCAATATGCTTAAATTATTCTGGGTATGGAATGCCCTTGATATCAAGCAGGTGTAAACAACTTATGGAAGCTGAAGATACATCAAATACAGCAGACACTTCAGGGAAAAATAAAGAGCTGGGTTTAAATTAAGTGCAGTTCTGGGTAAAACCAGCCATGCGTGTACTTTCAGATTTTTCTATGAATGTCAAGTTAAAGATGCCATCATAACTCTGATGTTCCTTGAAATCTGCCTTCACTATTCATGAAATTCTGAAATATGGTCCAGTTAAGTAAGTGGATAAGAAAATAAACATAATGGGAAATACAAAGCTTTTAAAATTGCTCTCCTTCTTTGGAATATGTAATGAGCTGAGATGTGACATAAAGACTTCTGAAGCATGAAGTATATTATTATGAAAATGTGATTGTCATCCTTATGATAAGATGTTTAACATGAAATTTAGTGTCTCCTAATGTTGCACTTTAATAAATGTCACTTATGTGAGTGAATGATCCTCGTTAGAAACCCAAATGGTTCTAGTTAATGGGAGGCTAAATCAGTGCTTACTGCAGTCAAGGATTTTACAAAACAAATGAAAAATTTAGGAGAGTCCATGGGGTTTCTCAAATAGGGCAATTAACAGTTAGAAGTAATATAGGACTAACAGTCAATTCCATTTAAAAATATACATGGATCCTGCCTTTCTTAAGCAAGTCAGAAGTGTAGAATTGAATGAATTCCCAATTAGTTTTCCAGTTTTTATTCCAAGCTGTCGCCTTTCCTAAAGACTAACTTGCAGGAAAGTTGCTGTTCATGCTAACAAAGTCAATAAATATCTGTACAAGCTCCATTGGAATAAGGATAAAGTTTCCCTTGCTGCTCCACACAACCCAGTTCTACAAATCAGTGGTAATTTCTTAGCTTGTACTCCAAAGACAAGACTGCAGTGGGAAGCTAATGTCAACTTGTATATATTTGTCTTCTCCCATCTCTGGTAGGAATTCTAATTCTGCCTCTTATTTTTTTAGTTAGTTAACACAGATGAAAAATTGTGCAAATCATTAAGGGACTTGCATATTTTTAGGAAGTCTGAGATTTTATGTTCTGAATAAAATTCAAGTCTATTATTTTTATGTTGAAATGAATCTTTTGATTGTCCATTAGTCAATCAAGGTCCAAATTGCCTTTTCTTTAGCATACCATTACCATAAATCTTGAAATGCAAAATATCAAAGGGAAGTAAAAGAAAATTTTAGTTGATAAGTGTATTATTATATTAATTAGTATTGTTAACTTGATATAGAAAAAGATAATAAATAGGTAAAGGAATCTCCATTATCTGAAAGGTTTTTTTGCCAGGCATGGTGATATACACCTGAAATGCCAGCTACTCTGGATACTGAGGCAGGAGGATCGTTCAAAACCAGCCTCAGCAATCTTGGCAATCTGGGGGGATGCTGTCTCAAAATAAAAAATAAAAAAGGCTGAGGTGTAGTTCAGTGGTAATGCACTCCAGTGTTCAATCTTCAGTATTGAGGGGAAAGGAGATATATATCTAAATAAAAGATTTTCATTTTTTATTTTATGAACCTTGCTTGTAAAAACTTCCTGATCTCAGCTCTACTAGATTTTCTATATGCATTTCATATTCTAAATTCTTAACTAAATATAATTATATAAAATTTATAAGCAAGTGTTTATGTAAGTTTTCAGTTCCTTTTTAATTTTTTTTTATTATAGATGAACACATTACCTTTATTTTATTAATGTATTTTTATGTGATGCTGAGGGTCAAACCCAGTGCCTCACACGTGAAGGCATGCATTCCATCACCACCTACAATCCCAGCCCAAGTCTAACTTGGCATTTCATATAAGCATTATTTTATAAATCCTTGTGGAGGGAATGGGGGTAGATTAAGAAGCAGGAAATGAACAAACATTTACCAAATGTCTATGTGCAAGTATTATTATGTCATTGCATTTTACTATTCTCTGAGAAATGTGTTGTAGGTTCCATTGTTCAGATCAGCAAACTTAAGCTTGGAGAGGTTATAGACTCTTCCCAAACCACACAGCCAGTAAATAGATGAGAAGTAACTCAAGTCTATGACTGTTTGATATCAAGACCCATTGTTGGGTATATCATGTTACCTCCTTAGTCCTTTGAGCTCTGAATTCTCTGACAATACTGAACAAATTTTGGGAGATTCCAAAACATAGATGTGTATCTTCATTGATTATCTAATGTTTCCATAAAAGCAGGGGGAAAACTCATGAAAGTGGTAGTGAAGTATATACGTCCTCTACATTGCACTCATTTCCACAGCTGCTGTCCAGGATCCCAGTGATATCATTACCCTACAGGATCCAACATTACCAAAGTCATAGGCAATATTATGCAATAGTGGCAAACATCTTCCCATTTTCGTGTAGAGGTTACCGAAGCACAGGCAACAGGACTGTTTAATCTAGAGTTAATAACATCATAACAGGGAAAACAGCCCTTTTTCTGCTGAAGAGCGGTACCATTCTTCCATTTCAGTGTGGCGACTCAGCAGTCACTTATGGCTCAATATAATGACAGCTTCTCAGATTTCCAGAATTCCTACCCACTCTCATCACAATTCTGTCATGGCAGAAGTTTGCACACTTGCTTGTTGCCCTTACCAGGACAAACAGAATTGAAATGTACACACGCATCTCTCCATCTCCCTAGTCCTTCCTGGCTTCTGGTTATATGCTCCAGTTCTGGCTCAAAGTATCCAGGTAAATACAATGATACCTAGCGAACAGTGAGCAATGTAAATCATCAAGGAGCCAATGGGTGTGCAGTCATGCTTCACTCCTGCCAAACTTCCGTTCTTTTTTTTTTTTTTACTGCCTTCAGTGGCAAAGAAATGTTTTGTCTATTTCATATTCCAAAAAAAGTACAAATAATGTGTCATTCAGTCTTCAGCTTAGGAAATGAAACCACACATGGTATTTTAAGGAGAAGAGGTTTAGGGAACTCATTGTTTAGAAAATTGCTTAAAAAGCTAGAGAAGGAGGTTGCAGACTAGATCCTCAGGAGTAGTACTCAAACAATACGGTACCACTTGGAGAGGATATAATCCCTGCCAGAGAGATCTCTGTTTCTGAGGCCTGCAGCTAAGACCTAGATTTCAGGAACCAGAATTGAGAAATTACCACGGTGGCTGCAATTGCCACAACTGCCTCTTGACATCTAAGAAGTTAGGTAAGCAGCACTGGGAAAGTCCTACGGAAAATATCACACCTCTAAAATGTTCTGCTATGAAAGAAAATATCACCTTTAAACGTGTTTCATTTAGGTGATAACCTCACAGGCATACAGTTGTAGTAGCGAGCCTTAAAGTTGTTATATACTAAAAGACAAAGTTTTAGATTCTATGTGTTGGTTAATCCATAGTCAAATACTAACAATATATATAATTGTTACCAGATATGTGTAAAAAGACTTAGACTTTTTAGTAAAAAGACTTATTTGTTAAGATTTTTGCTTTATTACTTATGCTCAGGCACCTAATGATTAATTTATATGATGCTAACTTGCTTATAAGCTGCCAAGGAAACGTATTTTTTCTTTAGAAAACAAGGACACTTGTGCATTATCAGTGTATTCTGCAATTGTTCTACTCTACTTATAGAATGAGACATTTCAAAATGCGTGTAAGAGTCTTTGTTCATTTTATTCACAACTTTATTATTAAAAAGTATGAATGTGACACTAACAAAATTTAGTTCATAATTATATTTCTCACATGAAAAAGCAATTGACAAAAATGCTTTCAGAATATAATTTAAATTTGGAGCAAGAAAAGGAATCTTAATTAAAAGTGAGGAGTTGAATATATTATTTGAAGCACTACAGAAAATTAATTATGGTTTGAAAGAAGCAAGATGCTTTCAGCTCTGAGTAGCACAATATCTGTGATCAGAGTTCAACACTGGCAGTTCCTTAGGTCCCATCGTCATTTCCATGCCTCAGAGTTCATTAAGGAATCAATGCTATGAGTCTTCTGGCAGATTGAAATACATTTAAAATACACATACAAGAAACACATCACAATATTCCATTTGGAAAATTTGTTTTTAAGCCAATATATTGACCTAATATCAGCTTGGGAATAAAAGTCATCTGGTTCTCTGGTACAAGCATAAAAGAGTAATTTCAGTTGTGCCATAACTTGGGTGAATATGGTTATATTCATAAAACCAAGTTATATTCATAACTTGGGTTTTTTATGAATATGATTATATTCATAAAAACTTATATTCCAGATTCATTGGTTATAAAAAATGTGGTTATTAAATCAAAGTGTCATTAATGCACTTAATAACCTGTTCAATGTAAAGAGATTAAAAATTTATAAACGTTCATGTATTGTAACTTATTTTAATTCAGTCCTGCTAACATTGAGAGGTACTATGTACATATGACTGGCTGGGTGCTGGGGATATGGAGTGATTCCCACACAGGTCCTCTTCTCTAGGGATTTATCCTTATCACAAGTTCAACTCTAGGTAAGACATATTATATTCTCATTTTATGGATGAGCAAATGGAATACATATAGCAAACTAAGGTAAAATAACTACCCTGTGCTATAGTTAAGACTAATAGCCAGCCTCAAGGCTTTGGGGGGATGATTAATTATTAAGACAATCTGAGTTAATTCATCTTTACTTAACAATAATGACTAGCCTGTTGGACTCGATGAAGATGTAAACCAATAAAGATGAAATGCTTAAACTTTTAATAGAGCAATATGAATCCAGTTTTAGAAACTGCTCAGTCCTGTTCCTGTATATGCATGCTCCATATTTCTTATTATTGGGAGAAGAATAAAAAGGAAAGAAATAAAATATCATAGCAGCACCCTCAAAGACTAAAGGTTTTCTTGGATTGTCCTGTTGTAATGGTGAACTTGTTGCAATCTGATAGTTAGAGACACAGTTTTTAACCCTAAAACTAATCTGAGCCCCAGAATTTTTGAGCAAAACTTTTACACTGGGGACAATGGATCCATAGCTTTTTTTTAGGAGAAATCTGGCAGTTAAGGGCACCTAAGGTAATTAGGGAATGTTGCATTGGTCTACCTTGCCTTTTTGCAAAGACACCTAAAGCCATTATCAAGCACATGGCATATACAAGCACTTTATAGGTGATATTATATACATGTTTCAGACTGGAGACTTAAGCTCAGTTCAAGTTCACATTTGGTGGTAAATAATATAACATAGATACTTTAACCCAGTTTGGGTCTATCTTCAAATATATGTTTTTATTTTCATCTACTTATCACATATTGATTTATCTGTTCCTCTTTTTTGCATCCATCACAAAATAGATGCTTAACATCCCTAATGTTTTTTTACAAAATAATAAGAATGGTAAAAGTCACATTACCATGAGCCACAGCAGCCATGCTGACAGTATCAGGTAAAAGGTCAGCCTTTCAAATCAACTTTGGAAATCAAGTGGTGTTGAAAAGATGGCAGGAGCTAGAAAGGTATTCCAGTTAAGACCTGTTAAATTGATCCTTGGTTCTGATAATGAGGGCATGAGAAAAATAGGAGTGTAATGTCTGTGTTCCAGGGGATTGGAAGGTAAGTCAAGAACACTGGAGGAGGTGAAGAGTATAGAGGGCCTTGAACTTGGTTGGAAGTGTTTTAACTTTCTTCTTTTTATTTTTTGTTGCAAATTATTATCCATTTAGAACAAGAATGGTCATACAGCATAATAGAGTAATATACTTGGATTTAAATCAGATGTGCCATTTTCTGGTGAAGTAGACTAAGACTATATAGTCTCTCTGTGACTCAGTTTCATCATTTATCAAAGGGGGTGAAATAGTGCCTACCTCACAGAATGGGGATTAAAAGAATTAAGATGCAGAAAATAGTGCCCTTTGGAAAATAAATATTGAATAAATCTGGCTATTACTATAAAAGTTCTTATGTGGGATTGTAAGGGAACAATCCTGTATTGAAGGAATAAAAATCTAATAGTAGTTGGTGGAAGTATTTGCAAATACAATGAGTTGCCACTAAGTACTTGGACAGGGGGAAGCCACATTGCTTTATTGCTTTAAACTTCTATACTTGCAGGGTCAAAATACTGTATGTAGATATACATTTAGGATTCTGAATCACTCCTGGGCAAATTAAACTACATTATAAACACATTGTCCTGGATGCCATTTCTAGAGCATGGCTTCCCAAACTGTAGAGATGGAAAATTCTTTGTTGTGGGTTGCCCTGAAATATTATAGGATGTTTATGATGTAGGACATCCTTACCCTACACCCTTAGATATGTATTATACTCTCTGAGTTGTGACAACCAAAAATGTTTTCAGATATTGCCAAATGTCCCTTGAAAGGGGTAAAAATCTCCAACTGAAAACCAATTCAGTAGAGAAATATGTCAAAGAGACAATTTTAAGAAAGAATGTCAAGTAGTTGAAACTTCGACATGCACTGCCACACACTGAAAAGATAAAAACCTTAATAATTGAACTCTAACCTTCTGGTTACAGTAAAGAGAATGCCCTGGCAAGAGAATGCTCACAGTAGGTTCAGTGAAGCCACTGATGTCCCACTATCAACACCAGCTCCACAGTGAAAGTTATCTTGCATTACTTGAGGCCATTAAACCTGGTTTCTGTAGCTTCTCTGGTTCTAACTGCACTCCATCACAAATCCATCTGTATAAGATATATTTCCTCATGGACTTATGCCTACCTGATTATGTATACTTCTTGTGCATTTATTAGGGATATTTAGGTATCTAATAAGAGTCATTTTTTCAATATAAATTTTGGTTATCATATGTGTTGTCAGATCTTCATCTCTTGAGGCACTGACCAAAATTATTCTTCAGGCTTTCAAAGTTAGGTACTAGATTTTAGAATCTGTGAATTAACTGAGAAGGTATCAGCTATAATTCTACCCAATTTGGACATCTTTACATATTATGCAGAAAATTATTCATCCATCCACTTACTCCATCTACTTATTCAGTGGATGGACAGATTGAAGAAATATGTATGAAAGTTTGTGTATGTGTGTGTGTGTGTGTGTGTGTGTGTGAGAGAGAGAGAGAGAGAGAGAGAGAAAGGAAGAGAGAGAAAAATGATGTCTATCTATCTAACTATCTAACAATATATGGGAATGATGTATGGTCCAGTGCCAGTGAAGCCCGGAAGTCAGCAGCAGGCGAGATATTGTGTGGTTGCTATATGGATTAGTGCAACTTGCAATGAGGATAGCATGTAGGTTGGAAATCGTAGTATACATCAAGACCTCTGTGAGTCCTCAGCCAATTATAGTCCTGCATCCACCTCACCCTTTGTGTACTGGAAGGAAAAATGGAAAGACTTGGGGTGAAAGCAAAATAATTTGGAATGACATGGATTCTAGGACAGGTGGAGGAGCACATGCTGCTGAGAGTACATATTAGGGTGCAGGATATATTCAGAATTAATTATTATAATCATTATTCTCAATCTGAGGCACTGAGAGCAACCTCAAACTCTTAGTCTGTAACGTCTTTTAAAATCATGCCTTTAGGATTTTCCTCTCCTCCTAGTCCTATTGTGCCTTTATGTCTTACTTCAACCCTGCAGAATAAAATGTTTCATGAACTTCATTCAGCATCAGCCAAATAAGTCAGATCTCTTCCCCTGAGAATGTTGCATTTTTTTCCTACAAGTGTATGAAACATCACAGATAATTACAATCTAAAATATTTTTCTAATGAAAAATATGACAGGTGGTTAAGCCTTGACTAGCATAATGCAATTCATCTAACAGCCAATTCTTTGGGGTAAAGGTAGTCTTTATTTACAAGAGAGATGAAAGTAGCAGCAGGACAGCTACTATTAAACAATGTAATTAGCACTGATGTAATTAATCTGGACATGTAATCAATGAAAATGTCCTGGGCTGCTTTCTCCATTGGAACAGTCTCCATTCAGATGTCCATGCATACTATTAAGGACATGGCTGCAAATGAAACTACACAAGTGAAAGTGTACATGCATTGCTACAGAATTATAGAAATTTACTTTTTCTTTTACTTATTTCGAATTTTGAAGTAGATTGTTGATTCACCTTGATCTGAATCTTTGTCATAATCTATCTACCTTAGCTTTTTGTCTTGTTTTTCCTTCTAGATCTAAACTATTCTGTCCTCCATCTCAGTTTTAAGTGCATCCTTGAGGCAGACTTGAAACAGCCATCCTGAGTGAAAATTCTACCTCTCTTGAAGGGTGATTGTGAAATGGTCACTTCATTACAGCTATGAAAAAAGAGAGGTCCTTGGTGAATAAATTGTGCATTCAGCAACCACCATGTAATATATCACCAAGTTGTAAAATTTTGTCCAAGTCTATTGACCTTCCTTTTCAACCCTTAGAGCTAAGCTTATAGAAGATCAATTAAGCATTTGAGAAATGCAAAATAACACAGGACTTTAATTAATGGGTTTAATTGGAAGATTAAGAGACAGAGTGAACATGTTTCCAGATAGACTCTGTTTTTGTTCTAAAATGAAGCCTCTGTCTTGTGTTAACTGCCTTTTCCAAGGCTTTTGTAGATTTAGCACCCATATTTTTCATTTTCTGCTAATCATTAAAATTCATCCCACCAGACAGAACAATTATCCAGATTTAATTAAATAAAATTTTTGTTTGGTTTGGACTTAATTTCTTGGAAATAATCAAATATTAATAGTAGCAAAACTCAATGTAGAGTTCACAAATATCACATTTGCCTGTATTTTTATAACTTTCCTACTTGTTGGACTAGCACCATATGACAAGTTCTGGACAATGGATGTGGCCAAGGCAATTATGAGTTGGTGCTATGATTTGCATGTGGTCCGTCTTCCCGCTGCCCTTCCTTATGTGCTGGAGGCCTGCTTCCAGTGCAGGGTGTTGAGGTGGTAGGACCTTTAAGAGGTGGTACCTCGTGTGAGGTAATGAGGTTCATGGGGGTTCCATCTCCATGAATGGATTAATGTTCTCTTTCTGGAGTTGTTCAGGTCTCCTGTGACTAGATTAGTTCTCTTGAAAGAGATTTGTTCAAAAACTTAGTTACCCAATGCACTTGGCCCTGCTACATGTAGCCATTTTCCTTTCCACTTCTCTGCCATGTCATGACAAAGTCAGGGGGCCCCCACCAGAGCCTGCACCAGCATCTTGAATCAAGTAAACCTCTTTTATTTGTAAAATATCCAGCCTCCGGTATTTTGTTATGGCATACAAAATGAATTTAGACAGTTGATTAATTGCCTTCATTTTTCTTCCCCTCCTGCAGTGAACTCAGTGGCCACATATTTCAGCTGATATACTCACCACTAAAAGGGAGTCTGTCCTGGCCCATGTTGACTTAAATAAATGAGACTAAAACTTTTCAATGTTGAGCAAAGCATTAATATTTGGAAGTTCATTGGTACTATCACCGCCATAGAATGGCATTTTTCTGACCAATGCAGAACAAAGAGTCCTTCATATAAAAGTGAATCTTTGGACCAAATGTGTTCACTTCTTTATTCAGTTGTTGGAAATAAGAAGATAGGCAATTATCAATCTTTATTTTCATTTGCTGTCTGTGTGTATGACAATATAAATGGATGGAATCCAGACAAAGAACATGTTAGTGCATTGTTCTTCAGTGCGTAACAAAATACACACATGCTAATAATTTGTTTCATTTAAAATAATGAGGAAATAAAACTTTTTAATAAAATTCATGTTTTCATTCAATTTCCTACAATAGAAGAGACTTTCAAACATGATTAATGGGAAAAGAGAATAGGAAATAAATATCCTATAGTATGCTGTGAATTTTTTTTATCTTGTTTGCACCTTGAACTGGATCACTTTCATCACTTAGATAAATCTGTAACTTGAAATGCTGGTTCATTATGGAAGAAACAAAAGTGCCACATTGTCCTTTATTCTGTAGTTGATAATAAACCTTGAAAGTAAGATAATCATTTTCAATTAGGCTCCATGCAGGACTAGAAAGCATAGTTATCAACATGTATAGAACATAATCAGATTAAGTTGTCATATTTTGGCTACATTAATGTTGTTAAATTGACATAATAGTCATTATAAGCGAATGCTCTTTCCTGAAATCAGTTATTGCCTGAAAGATTTTAGCAATTACACTTGTATTCATTAGCACACCTATATCTATACTTTTTTCCAACTCATTAATATTGTTCTCACTTTCCATTGCCTGAAGTCATGAAGCCAAGTAAAGTTATAAAATAAAATTTCACCTTCTTGCCTTGTTAGAAGAAGTGCCACATTATTCATCTACCACACAAATTGTGTTGACCTTCCTCATGAAAATTAATGCCCTCCAAGTTTCTACTTCAAGAGGTTTCTTTGTGTTTCATAGCAATTGCTCCCAACTTGGAGGGTGCTCCTTTACACTTTTGCTTTGGCACTTACTCATCCATAATCCTCAGCCTGAAAGTATTGACTCTGCTCTAGATCATTTCTCCTTTCCCTGACTCTTTGCTGCTCAGAGATGTATATATTCCTGATTATCCTTTTGTCATCTATGGAGAAAATGGTGTAGTGAGGTATCAACTGAGAGGAAATCAGTAAAGTTAAGGGGATTAAAAACAGAAAAAAAATCTTTAATATTGTGAGAGCAAATTTAATAATAGAAGACAATGTAGATATTTATATGTACCTGCCTGGGATGGAAGACTAGTTTTGTAACTTTTGCTAAATCACTTCAATGTCAGTGACCTTAGTTTACTCATCTTCACAACAAGAGCATTATGCAAGCTCTAGGGTGCTAGATTGAAAAAGAATAATTTATTGGAATGGACAAGAGGTAGAGCAAATAGAATGACGAGTTTCATGGGGAAGAAATGGATCAACTTTCCATGGATGATATGTTAAATAGAACAAACCTGAGTTCTGAGGGATTTTTTTGGGGGTGTTTTGTACAATAGTCATTTGTGTGTACACTTAAGAGACACTGATTTTAAATAGTAGATAACATATAGTTGGAGTGAAAAACTAAAAAATGAAAACAGTTCAGTATTTTTTTACTTCATTTTTCTTATATCCAGAGTAAGGATACTAATTTTATTTACCATCTTCATGGCAGTGTTAGGATTAATTAATATTCATGCAAAAGGGATTTGAAAATGAAAAATGTCATTTAACTGCTAAACAGAATTGTTTCTGCTTGGTTTCTAAAATGCCTAACTCTTCAATAGTCTTTGTAAATGTCCTCTGATGTACATTACAGAATTTATAAACACAGTAAAATAACTGATGCTATGTGACAAAATACAATTTGGATAAAGTATTACCATCACCAATAAAGACTGATTGGGTAGCCGGAGCGGAGCTGCTTGCAGGCTCCAGCGGGAAATTTGGGCCCGGTCGGCGCCATTCTACAGCTTCCCTGGCAGAGAGACTCCAGCTTGACCTCTCTGAGCCCTCGGACCTAAGCCCACCCCTTCCCGCGGGGACACAGCGCTGCAGCTCCAGCTGAGATTTAGCCGGGAGCGGAGCTGCTTGCCGGCTCCAGTGGGGAATTTGGGCCCGGTCGGTGCCATTCTACAGCTTCCCTGGTGAAGAGACTCCATCTTGAGCTGTCTGAGCCCTCGACCTAAGCCCACCCCTTTCGCGGGGACACGGTGCTGCGGCTCCAGGGACACGGCGCTGCATCTCCTGGTTGCCTCTGCCCAGAAACACTGATCATTCCCAACCTGGAGGTTGTGAGACAGCAGCTATCTTGGGTCACCACTTGATCAAGCACCTCTCAAACATCTGGTGAGTTGCTGGAAATCTGCAGGGACGCCCTGGGTTTTACAGGGAAGTTGCAATCCCTCTGATTTGCACTACTAGAGGGGAGGATATATGAGCAGCATGGGAAGACACGGGAAGAAAGTGTCCCAAACAAACCTGGATGGTGCATTAGGAGATCCTAAGGACAGCACGGTAGAGGGAATGACAGAAATGGAGTTCAGAATGTTCATAATTAAAATGATCCGAGAAGAGAATGAGGTGACGAGAGAGCAGATTCAGGCTATGAATAATCAACTATTAGAGCAATTTCAGGAAACAAAAAATCATTTCAATAAAGAGATAGAAGTTCTGAGAAAAAAGCAAACAGAAATCCTTGAAGGAAACAAGGAAATGAAGGAAACAATCAAACAAGTTAAAAACGCAATAGAAAGCATAATTAATAGAATAGATCACTTGGAAGACAGAACCTCAGACAATGAAGACAAAATATTTAATCTTGAAAACAAAGTCGAACAAACAGAGAAGATGGTTAGGAATCATGAACGAAACCGCCAAGAAATATGGGACATCATGAAAAGACCAAATTTAAGAGTTATTGGGATTGAGGAAGGCACAGAGATACAAACCAAGGGTATGAACAATCTGTTCAATGAAATAATATCAGAAAATTTCCCAAATATGATGAATGAGATGGAAAATCAATTACAAGAGGCCTACAGGACACCAAACACACAGAATTTCAACAGATCCACACCAAGGCACATTATAATGAAAATACCTAACATACAAAACAAAGATAAAATTTTAAAGGCTGCGAGAGAAAAGCAGCAGATTACCTACAGGGGGAAACCTATACGGACTCAGCAGATTTCTAAGCCCAGACCCTAAAAGCAAGAAGGGCCTGGAACAACATATTTCAAGCTCTGAAAGAAAACGGATGCCAACCAAGAATCTTATACCCAGCAAAACTTACCTTCAGATTTGATGATGAAATAAAATCCTTCCATGATAAACAAAAGCTTAAAGAATTCACAAAGAGAAAGCCTGCCCTACAGAATATTCTCAACAAAATATTCGAAGAGGAAGAAATGAAAAATAACAATCTCAGTCACCATGGGGAGGAACTACCCTAAAGAAAGAGTCAATCAAAGAAGAAACAAAGTTAAGCTAAAAACCCTAAAAAAGCTAAAATGACAGGAAATACAAGTCATATCTCAATAATAACCCTGAATGTAAATGGCCTAAACTCATCAATCAAAAGACATAGACTGGCAGACTGGATTAAAAAGAAAGACCCAACGATATGCTGCCTTCAAGAGACTCATCTCATAGAAAAACATGCCCACAGACTAAAGGTGAAAGGTTGGGAAAAAGCATACCATGCACACGGACTGAGCAAAAAAGCTGGGGTTTCCATTCTCATTTCAGACAAAGCAGACTTCAAACCAAAGATAGTCAGAAGGGATAAAGAAGGACATTTCATATTGCTTAAAGGTAGCATAAATCAACAGGACATAACAATCATAAATATTTATGCACCAAACAATGGCGCATCCATGTATGTCAATCAGATCCTTCTCAATTTCAGGAATCAAAGAGACCAAAACACAATAATACTCAGAGACTTTAACACTCCTCTCTCACCGTTGGACAGATCTTCCAAACAAAAATTGAATAAAGAAACTATAGGACTCAATGACACAATCGCTAATTTGGACTTAACGGACATATATAGAATATTCCATCCATCAAAAAGCGAATACACTTTCTTCTCAGCAGCTCATGGGTCCTTCTCTAAAATAGACCATATGTTATGCCACAAAGCTACTCTTAACAAATACAAAAACATAGAGATACTACCTTGTATACTATCAGATCATAATGGAATGAAATTAGATATCAACGAGAAAGTTAGAAACAGAAACTACTCCAAGACCTGGAGATTAATAATATGCTATTGAATGATACATGGATAACAGAAGACATTAGGGGGGAAAATAAAAGATTCTTAGAGGTCAACGAGAATAAAGATACAACATATCGAAATCTCTGGGATACTATGAAAGCAGTGCTAAGAAGAAAGTTCATTGCAGAGAGTGCATTTAATAAAAGAATGAAGAGTCAACAAATCAATGACCTCACATTACAGCTCAAAGCCCTAGAAAAAGAGGAACAGATCATCACCAAAATAGTAGAAGACAGGAAATAATCAAAATCAGAGCTGAAATCAACGAAATTGAAACAAAAGAAACAATTCAAAAAATTGACAAAACAAAAAGTTGGTTCTTTGAAAAAATAAACAAAATTGATAAACCCTTAGCCACGCTAACAAAGAGAAGGAGAGAGAAACTCCAAATTACTAAAATTCGTGATGGAAATGGAAATATTACAACAGACACAATTGAAATACAAAACATAATAAGAAGCTCCTTTGAAAATTTATACTCCAACAAAATAGAAAACCTGGAAGACATCAACAGGTTCCTAGAGGCATATGAGCCACCCAAACTGAATCTGGAGGACATACACAACTTAAACAGACCAATTTCAAGCAATGAAATAGAGGAAGTCATCAAAAGCCTACCAACAAAGAAAAGTCCAGGACCAGATTGATTCACAGCCGAGTTCTACAAGACCTTCAAAGAAGAGCTCATTCCAATACTCCTCAAAGTATTTCATGAAATAGAGGAGGAGGGAACCCTTCCAAACTCATTCTATGAAGCTAATATCACCCTGATACCAAAAACCAGAGAAGGACACATCAAGGAAAGAAAATTTCAGACCCATATCTCTAAGGAACATAGATGCAAAAATTCTTAACAAAATTTTAGCGAATCGCATACAAAAACATATTAAAAAGATAGTGCACCATGATCAAGTGGGTTTCATCCCAGGGATGCAAGGTTGGTTCAA
>JAJEJO010052235.1:0-17779 GCA_020662805.1 Glaucomys volans | reverse complement strand
GCAGAGAAAGCATTTGATAAAATACAGCACCCCTTCATGCTCAAAACACTAGAAAAAATAGGGATAGTGGGGACATTCCTTAACATTGTAAAGGCTATTTATGCCAAGCCCACAGCTAACATCATTCTAAATGGAGAAAAATTGAAAGCATTCCCCCTGAGAACTGGAACAAGGCAGGGATGCCCTCTTTCACCACTACTATTCAACATTGTTCTTGAAACTCTAGCCAGAGCAATTAGACAGACCAAAGAAATTAGAGGAATACGAATAGGAAAAGAAGAGATCAAACTATCCCTATTTGCTGATGACATGATACTCTATCTAGAAGATCCTAAGAATTCCACCAGAAAACTTCTGGAACTCATTAATGAATTCAGCAATGTAGCAGGATATAAAATTAATGCTCATAAATCTAATGCATTTTTATTCGTAAGTGATGCATCCTCTGAGAGAGAAATTAGGAAAACTACCCCATTCACATTCACCCTCAAAAAAAATAAAATACTTGGGAATCAATCTAACAAAAGATGTGAAAGACCTCTACACTGAGAACTACAGAACACTAAAGAAAGAAGTTAAGGAGCATCTGAGAAGATGGAAAGATCTTCCATGTTCTTGGATAGGCAGAATTAATATTGTCAAAATGGCCATACTTCCAAAAATGCTATACAAATTCAATGCAATTCCAATTAAAATCCCAATGATGGACCTCATAGAAATAGAGCAAGCAATCATGAAATTCATTTGGAGGAATAAGAGACCCAGAATTGCTAAAGCAATCCTTAGCAAGAAGAGCGAAGCAGGGAGTTTCACAATACCAGACCTCCAACTATACTACAGAGCAATAGTGACAAAAACAGCATCGTATTGGTACCAAAATAGACAGGTAGATCAATGGTACAGAATAGAGGACACAGAGACAAACCCAAATAAGTACAGGTATCTCATACTTGACAAAGGAGGCAAAAACATGCAATGGAAAAAAGACAGCCTCTTCAACAAATGGTGCTGGGAAAACTGGAAATCCATATGCAGCAAAATGAAACTAAACCCATATCTCTCACCCTGTACAAAACTCAACTCAAAGTGGATCAAGGACCTAGAAATCAGACCAGAGACTCTACACCTAATAGAAGAGAAAATAGGTCCAAATCTTCATCATGTTGGCCTAGGACCAGATTTCCTTAACATGACTCCCAAAGCGCAAGAAATAAAAGCACGAATCAATGATTGGGATAGAGTCAAACTAAAAAGCTTCTTCTCAGCAAAGGAAACCATCAGCAATGTGAAGAGAGAGCCTTCAGAGTGGGAGAAAATCTTTGCCACACACACTTCAGACAGACCACTAATCTCCAGAATCTACCAAGTACTCAAAAATCTTTACACCACGAGCACCAATAACCCAATCAATAAATGGGCCAAGGAAATGAACAGACACTTTACAGAGGAAGATCTACAAGCAATCAACAGATTTATGAAAAAATGTTCAACATCACTCGTCATAAGAGAAATGCAAATCAAAACCACCTTAAGATTTCATCTTACCCCAATTAGAATGTCTTTTATCAAGAACACAGGCAACAACAGGTGTTGGCGAGGATGTGGGGAAAAGGGTACACTCATACATTGCTGGTGGGAGTGCAAGTTGGTGCAGCCACTCTGGAAAGCAATGTGGAGATTCCTTAGAAAACTTGGAATGGATCCACCATTTGACCCTGCTATCCCACTCCTTGGCTTTTACCCAAAGGACTTAAAATCAGATTGCCTCAGTGATGCAGCCACATCAATGTTCATAGCTGCTCAATTCACAATAGCTAGATTATGGAATCAACCTAGATGCCCTTCAGTAGATGAATGGATAAAGAAACTGTGGTATATATACACAATGGAATATTACTCAGCCATAAAGAAGAATAAAATTATGACATTTGTAGGTAAATGGATGATGTTGGAAACTGTTATGCTAAGTGAGATCAGCCAATCCCCAAAATCCAAAAGCCAAATGGTCTCTCTGATAAATGAATGATGATGCATAATGTTCGGGGGAAAGATGGCAAGAATGGAGGAAAGATAGCTAGCATAGAGGGAAGGGAGGGGTGGGGGCGGGTGGGGGGTAAAATTAATAACAGAGTGTGTGACAGATACCATTGCCCAGGTACATGCATGAAAGCACAGATGGTGTGACTCTACTTTGTGTACAACCAGTGAAACAATAGCTGTACTCCATTTGTGTTCAATGAATCAATAAGTAAATAAAAAAAAAAAAAAGACTGATTGGATTGCATGGGAAAGCATTACCTGGAATTTTCTATAGGAACATTTTCATATGGGTATGCAACTGAGTTAACAAAGATGATCTTATGTGTAATGATTAAGAGTTCTACAAGTCAGACTTAAATTAAAAGGAAACATATCTAGCAGGATGTCGTGTCCTCTCTTAATTATTCTTCCATGACTTAAAGATGAATATTTTATTTGGGCACCAAGGTTAAGTATGGAATTGTACAGGGTCTTCTCTAATGCTTCAGGCAAGTCACGTCAGTGGGCATCAAATAGGGATGGAAAACTTCAGAATTGTTTTCACAAAATTAAGTCACTTTGCAGTACACTATAGTAAATAAGATAATTTTATAGAAATAATGCTTACCAAGTAAAAAAGGGCAATTTTACTGCCTGACTTACCATGATAACCTTCGCCAAATGGTGAAAGCCTACTTCTCCCACTGTTGGCTAGCACACTGTTGCTTAATTTAACTCTTTTTTAATGTTCAAAGGACATAAATAAAATAGTCCCAACAGCAGAATTGGGTATTATAAATATTTTCTTTTATGATTATCTGTAGATTCAAAATTATTTTCTCCAAGTGAAAATTCTAATGAGAAATATTATTGAGTCTACCGAATTAAGAGCATTTGCTACCTCTAGTTGATAAACAAATAAATACATGTGGAGAAATATAATAAAGTAGTAATAAAACCAGGAACATAGCATTATAATTTCAAAAGTAATTGAAAACAATGATGGAGGTAATTACTACTTTAAATTCATTTCTGAGAGCAGTGATTTTATGTTTCTAAAGAATATATATTTTCAGACTAGAAATGTATTATTTAGAAAATGATTATGTGAAAGAATCAATAACTATGTCTCTCTATGAAAAGATCTCAGGGTTTTAAAACATTAGTAGTATACATTTTCTATTTAAAATTTGAAATACCCTATTTTTCTTCAGAGAAATATCATTTTATGAGTCAACACTCTAAATAGTAGAGTGCTTTTCTACTGTGTGTGTGAGTTAAGAAGCAATAAAACCTAAATGATATAATAAATGCATTCATTTACTCCTTAGCACACTTATAACTCTCATATCAAAATGTGTCATTGAAGAAAATGGTGCTTTAACCTGCAAATAATAAGTACATGCAAACAAAATTCTTTAAATATTAATTTTGTATACATGTATATAAATTCTTAAATGTTTGCAAAAATGTTTAAAATAATCTATAAATGCATGTGAAGCACTGAGATAGCAAATAATGTTAGTAATTTCCAATTAGTAATTACTGATTTAGTAACTACTAATACTGAATGAAGTAATCAAATTCTCATTCAGAAAGATTACCTTTCTAATTGCTATCATTTGGACAGTAATGTGCTCTTAAAATATAAAAATTAAAAGGTAAGGTATTTGCTAGAGAATCAAGTTGTCCTCCAGAGAATTTACCTCATCAGAGAATATAGATTTGGGTTTTTAACCAGAGGAAAGGAGGAGAAAATTACATGAAGCTGAAATGGATAAAAATAAGACATGACCTTAGATAAGCAGAGTCATTGATAGGAGTGCATTGTAATGATGCAGGAAGTGGGATGACTTTCCAGAATAATTAGGAATCAAAAATGAGCTGGGAGAGCAAGAGTAGGATTATAAAGGTGGTCTAAAATACATTAAGTATATTTGGGGTATATTAGTTTCCTATTGCTGCTATAGCAAATTGCCACAGAGTGAGTGTCTTAAATTGCACAGATTTGCTCTCTTACATTTCTAGGGCACAGAAGTCCAACCAGACTTTCACTGAGCTAAAATCATGGTGCTGTGCTCCCTCCACAGGCTCCAGGGGAGAATTCATTCCCTTGCTTTTTCCAGGTTCTAGAAACACCTTTGTTCCATGTTCAAGTCCAAAAATATAGCATCTTCAAATCTTTCTCTGAATTGAACCCTTCTGTCTCTCTCTTTGGACTTGTGGTTGTATTTGTACCCATTCAAATAATCTGAAATAATATCCCTACCTGGAAATTCTTAACATCATCAACCATATCTCAAGTCCCTTTTTGCCAGTAAAGTGACATAGTCACAGTTTCTGCAGACTAGGATATGAATATCTTTGTTTGAGGGGCACATTCTTCAGGCTACCAAAGTGGTAAAGTTGGAGTTTTCACCAGAGTTAGACATCAAGATCAGAAACAGAACCTAGGGGAATATACTAAGAATATCAGCATTTGACTCTCATTAGTTCTGGTTTTGTAAGTGGCTATCTTAACTGAAAGTTTAGCTGAATTCCACCACAGTTATCTGCCGGTTATCTTTTTCCCTCAAAAATAACTTGGTCCCATTGGTAAGAACTGTTCCAGGAAGACAGCTGACTCTACTTCCTCAAAGGCTCTTTTTCTGTATTTTATCTAATCCTCCTCCTCCTCATTATTACTGTCATCATCATTGATGTCCCTGTAATTTTAATTATTTTTCTCTTTTCGATGTCATTATCAAACAGCAGGCAACTCAACAACCTCCATAAACGAAGAGCTTACAGAAGATCTAGTTGGAAGTTATATGGATTTTTTTCACTTAGAAACTGTTCATTATGAGCTCACTGTGTACCAATCATAATTCTAGGCACTGGGGGTAAAGCAGTTAGCAAAGCAAATGAAGCTCCTGCCCTTATGAAGTTTGTGCTTTTGTGAAGCAAGACAGAAAATAAAATAAGAAAACAACTGATTTGGCAACTGAGAATCAATGCTATGAAGAAATATGAAGCAAATTGAAGGAATAGGTATTGCTGTGTGTGTGTGTGTGTGTGTGTGTGTGTGCATCCCCTATTTAAAGTAAGTTTCTCAGTAAAGGTATCACATAAGAGAGAGACTTGGAAAGAAAGAAGAGAAAAAAGTCAGGATAACATCTGAAGGGAGGACCTTTTAAGCAGAGGGAACAAAAGCTCTTTAGCAGGGCTGTTTGGTAAATATGAAGGCCAGTAAGAGAGCAAGACTTAGGTGAATGTGTACAAATGAATTTAATGGATAGCAAGGGGAGTGGCAGAAGATGATGTCAGAGTAAGATGAGGGAGAGAGAGAATACAGGCTACGGTATAGACACGGACTTTATATTGAGTGGCATGAATGGTTTTGAGCACAGAAAAGACGACAATCTGACTGACTTTTTAAGGAACTGATTAACAGGAGCAAGAGGAGAACGAGTTAGGAGGTTGTTACAAGCATAGAAGATGGTGATTTAGATCAAGGGGTGAGCAATAGACATGACGAGAAATTTCAGATAAAATTTTAAAGCCTATCCTGATGGACTAGGTGTTTAATGTAAGGGAAAAAAATGAGGAGTTAAGATGATACCAGTATCTGTATAAATAAAGTCCTTTCTAATGAAATTCAAAGACCATGAGAAATAAGTTTGGGGCAGAAAATGTAGAGACACTTGAAGACCTATTAAATCTGAGATGCATGTTGAATATATCAGTAGAAAGATCAAGTAGGCAGTAGGTGTGGATCTATAGTTCAGTAAAGAGCAGAGACTAGAGACATGGATTTTTAGAGACATCAACATTGCAGCAACAAGTAAAGCCATGAAACTTATGAGATTACCTAGAGTGTGGAGAAGGGAGAAAGATCCTAGGACTGATTCCTGAGCATTTTTAATGTTAGGTGTCAAGATGCAAAGAAAATCAAGGAGAGAATTACTGAAGTGTTTCAAAAAGGGAAACATGATCATTGGCGACTAATCCCACTGATAGGTCAAAAGAGATGAGGACTGAGAAACAACTATTAGAGGACAAGTCTTAAAACTCTGTCACACTGAGAGTGTTGTTTTTGCATAGAATGCAAAAATATTTAGGGTAGCTTTGCTGGTGGCTGATAAAGCTCATGGGTGTGAGGCTTTCATCACCCTATACTCCCAACCTAGCCTTGGCACCCTGCAAGGAAAACCATCACTGCAAAATGTCAATGAGAACATTCTATTTCAATCCTAGAACATTTCCTTCATCTTAAACAATTTGCATGGAAGATAATAGCCTCACCCTAAGAGTATTACAAGAGTATTATTAGAGCATTTTTCTTAATACTTAGAAAATTATAATCTCTATGTGAGAACATGTATTAACCTCCTAGCCAGAATTTCCATTTTTTATTTCTGACTCTTCATTTCATGCTGAACTTATTCCCTAAACCTAAAGCACTATTTAAAAATATAACTCAAGCCACATATATATTTTTACTTGTTTTACTGAACACATTTTAAAAACCTAAGTTTGAATATTATGGGTGATAAAAACATTAGCTTTGAATGAATGTCTGCAGAAAGCAAGACATCATGCCCAAATTTACAAACAGATAGATGAAAAATCCATGGTCTTGATTCCATGCCAGCCAAGTCAAAATGGAAATCTCTTTTCTGAAAATTGTATAAAAAATCACTCATTAAAATATAATTTTAAGAAGTATTCTTTAGAACTGAAACATTTTTTTAAATTTCTTCTAGTTTCCAGAAATAAGTAGGAATGTGATGCCAACATAAAAAGAGTTCAAGCAGCTTAGGAAGATACAGGGTCTGAATTGAGGATCCAGTAACTAGGAGGTAGAATCTGATCCGCTTGAGCAAGGATGGGTTTTGGACAAGCCTGCAGCAGGAAGGTCAAGTGAGACCATAAATGAAATTGGGATCCTGGAAATGTTACCTACACCTATGAAGGAGAATTAGACTTTTGTGATACTAAGTCAGGGAATTGTCAGGGCATCTTGTCTGGAAAGATTTTTTGATGAGAAATATATGCTCCAATTTGTACCACATGAAATTACACAGTCTGAATTTGCAGTGCCTGTATAATGCAGAACTCCCACACCAAAATAGATTCTAGACAGTTACCTGTAGAAACAAATACAAAACTCTTTGAAATTTACTTCCATGATCCAAGAAATGTGGACTCCCACAAAAGAGAACAAAAACATGATTTTAGAGTCAAAAGTGATAAATAATACCAGGGAACAATTTGTCTCTGAGAAATGCCAGACACAAGAAAAAGGATTTGTATTAATAAAAACTTCAGATTGCAAGGATAATAAAATATTCAAAAAATATGCTTTATTAGTATATGAAATAAAATCATAATATAAAAATAGAACACAACACTATAAGAAGAAGCATATTGGAATCAGAATCAAATAAAAACTTGTGGACATCAAAAATATGACCATGGAAATGAACGTTTCAAGGAAGGGATTTTAAGTGCCATCAGAACAATGAAATAATAAGCTAGAAGTTTAGTCTGAGGAATTAATCCAGAATGCAGCAGAGAGAGATAAAGAGATGAAAAACAGGACAGAGAAGTTAAGACTCAGGGGAGGGAGGGATTAAAATTCTATCATAGTTGATTAGGAATTCTAGAAGGAGACACTAGGAGGGACAATGGAATGCCAGCAGCACTCTGGGAGATAATGCCTAATAATAAGAATAAAAGATAGAATTCTTTTATCTTTTTGTGTGTCCAACCAGGCCTGAGTAGAATACATAAAGGAAGTCTGTACTCATATGCCTAATAGAAAAACTTCAGAAGATCCAAGCAAAAAAATTCTTGAAGGCTACAAAAACTTAAAAATCACTTACCAAGAATCAACAGTTAGACTGACACCAATTTTTTTAAAACAACAAAAATACAAGAAGATAGCAAAATAAAATAATGCAGTTCCTGAAAGAAAATAGCCTTCTTTAAGTGCATCCACAAAGATGGGGTCCTAATAGAATAAGATATATTCCATGCTTGTATAGTTGTATCAAAATGGATTCTACTGCCATGAAAAACTACAAAGAACCAATAAAAAAGAAAATACCATACACAAGTAACCTCTGATTCAACAATTAGGTCAAAGTAAAGACATTTTAGCCACCAAAGACAATTTACACCTAAGAGAGAAACCTTCTGAAATAACTAATAACAATGGACATCTTTATGAAAAACTGAACCAAGAAGGAAAATGAACTCAGAACAAAGATGTGTTTCCAAGATGTGTTGAAATGCAGGAAAGAATAATGAACTAAGAAACTGTGAAATATAAAGAGGCAAGATTGTAAAACAATAGCACAAGCTGATTTGGGGATGTTTAAATATAAAATATAATAAAATACTAGACATTCATAAAACATGGAGAGACATCATCAGTGCTAAATTGTTCCTTTGTTCCAAGTTTGATTTCCTTTGTTTCACTTCAATCCCCTGACTTGGACAAGCTTCAGTATTGGTGATATTGAGGGACAAGTACATGGACTATAGCCCAAAAGGTGATTGTGATTTGGTTCCATCATTTGGATCTAGAACCATTCACTTGGATATATGAATTTCTTTGTATTTTGACTTGATCATTCTACTTTATTAGTATAATAATAGTTTTAGCTGAAATTTATTGCTTATTCTGTGGCAAGTAATCTGCAAGCATTTTACCTAATTCAACTAATATAATCCTATATGGCAGGTGTAATCATTATCCCATTTTACAGAAGAATAAACCAAGGAACACAGATTTTCTAATCTTCCTGGGATGATATTGCAGCACTAGAAGTGTCAGGAATGATACAGCTCCAAAGTGTGTTCTCTTGATCATCAAGCTAAACTGCCTCTTGTGGGTGTAGGCTACATGGAAGTAAATCTGAATACCTCTACATATGAGCTGTGTGACTCCAGGCAAATAGGCAATCTGGGTGAAAAATACTAAGAAAAGATGATTGGAGTGTCTGATTTTTTTAACTAAACTTTTAAAAAATTTTAAACAGTTTTAGAGTTATAAGACTTCGAAGATATTACAGAGTTCCCATTTATCCCCCACCCTATTGATCCAAATTTTAGTGGGGTACTATTTTAACCATCTCCTGTTCACCCTGTTGGTACAGTAGGACTTCCTGCCCTAGGATTATAGGGGTGACCAACCCACAACACTCAGATGAGATTGACAAGAGTATATTAGTCCCGTATGTTCACAGCCCAGAGGAGAAATACACTGTGTGCCATGAGAGACAACGTGGAAATTGCTCTTGGGAGCTGAATGGACAACTAGGGCTATAGAACAGGCTTTGTAGTGGATGGGATCCTCTGGTTCCATCACAGTATGGTGACTGGTTTGTTTGGATAAGTCTTTGTACTGAAAAGGAACTGAAACCTGCTGTCCAGGGATAAAGTGGCATCAGACCTGGTCTGGTTGATTAGGAGGTTTGTTTGACGAGGAACCTTGACTATGAGGAGAAGAGGAATGTATAAATAGGCCATTTGAAGACCGCTGAATTTTATCAGACCTCAAGGAAGCACACAGTGTTGAGCCTTAATCTTAGTAGATCTTGTACTGCAACTAAATATGTCAAAATTAATGAAAATATTAATTCATTATTATTAACTAAAGTTCATACTTTAATCAAATTTCCTTGGTTTGTACCTCATGTTCTTTCTCCATTCCAGGGTCCCATTCAAGACAACACATTAAATTTAGTCACTTCATCTCCTTGGGATCCCATGGGCTATGATAAGTTCTCAGATATTCCATAATTTTGATGACCTTCATAAGTTTTGAGAAATATTGTAAAAATGTCCCTTCCAGTTGGTCTTTCTCCGATTTATTTTTCTCATAAATAGACTGGATTTTGGATTTGGGGGAGGGAAACTATGGAAATAAAATGCCACTCCCATCACATTATATCATAGATACTAACATCATAGCTAACAAGGTTGACATTAACCTTGAACAAGGGGTTGAGATAGTTTTTCAGATTTATTTGCAGTAAAGTTATTTTCAACCCTTCCCTTTCCACACTACTATTCAGAGGAAGTCATAATGTACCATCCACATTTAAAGAGTGGGAAATTATGTACTACCCCCTTAAGAGTAGAGTATCTACCCTAATTATTTCAATTTTTTCTGTACAAGAGATTTATCTATTCCCCCTTATTATTTATTTGACCATTTTATTTATGTTAGTATGGACTCAAGGATACTAATTTTTTACTTTGAGATGTAACACGATGGTAGATCCTTTATTATTCAAATTATTTTAGCTTTTTCCATTGAAAGCTCTTTCATTGACTCCTGTGTTCCCTTTCACATAGTTCCATCATTATGTGAGCTTGAGAAGAGTTTTTGTCAACCCTTCCTTAAATTCTAGAAAAGCAAGATGTTCCAGGCTTATCTTACTTATTTCCTGTCTCAGTCATAGAATTAGTCATTTCTCCAAAGAACCCTCTTTACTTTTATTGTAGAATGGCATTAGAATTTAAAAAACTGGGCACTAAATGTGATCATTGCTATTGGGTGTCATTGCTTCTAAGCCTTCTCAGATTACAGAGTAAAAAAAAATATACACACACACACACACACACACACACACACACATATATACTAATCTATGTATATATGTATATCTATAAATATTTCAGCGTCTAACCATCTACATCTATTTTAAACTAAGAGTGAGCTCATACTGATGTCTCCAAGTCTGATCCATTTCTGTATAGATCATTACTGCTTTCTTTTCTTGCTTGTCTCTGATCTCCCACTCCAACACTGAGAAATCTGACTGCCATCATTTACTATCCATTCGTTCAATTGTCCGGTTTCTGTTTATGTGTATAGTGATTTCAGAGTTGCTAAACTGTACTCCTTGAATAAGACTATTACCAGCTAGAGTGTAGGGCTTATTGTCTTCCTTTGCCTTTGGTCTTTCAGACTGTCCTCATTTTCTATAACTTAGATCAACACTTCCTCATCTCATTCTGTCTCTTCAGTGATGTCATTCATACATTTGTAATTTTGAAATAATTTTGTCGTTGCCTACAATCAATCATGTCATCCCTTTATCTCCTTAGTATTTTTTAAAATTTGCATACATTGATTCATTTTTCTATGGGTTTTTACAAATGAGTATGTATGAGTTTTGAAAATGCATGTTGTCATATGTCATTATTGGAATATCACAGAATAGCTTCACTACCCTAAAAAGTGCTGTTTCACCTATTCAACCTCTTCCCATGCTCTTCTTAAAACCCTGAAACCTGTATATGAATCTCCAGATTTTTGTCTTTTTCATGTTACATAAATAGAAACAGTGCACAAGATGCAGATTTCAGATGACATTCTTTTACTTAGAAATGCAGATTAAAGATTCATCCATGTCTTTTATGTGACTTCATAGTTCATTTATTTTTGTCACTGAATTATTCTCCATGTTATGCTTGCACCACAGTTTATCTATTTACCTATTGAAAGCTTTCTTGGATGCTCCAGCTTTAGGCAGTTGTGAATAGGGCTGCAATAAATATTTGTGTGCAAATGCTTGTGTAGAGGTAATATTTAAGTTAGTTGATTAACTTCCTAGAACTACAGTTGCCCTTGATAAGACCATTTAGTTTTTCATAAGAACCTGTCATAGTGATTGCTTTATTTTGTATTGCAGAAGTTTTAAATGAGGATTGCTATTGCTCCAAATTTTGCCAGCATTGTTATTATCAGTTTTTTGGATATTAGTCATGCTAATAGAGGTGTATAATATGTCTTCATTTTCATTGATGTTTTTCTAATGACAAATGATGTTGAGCACCTTTTCATGTGCTTTAATGCCACTTGGAAATCTTCTTTGGTATCTCTTCAGATTTTTTGCCTATTTTTTATTTGTTTGCATGCTTCCTCATAGTTGAATTTTAAGAGACTCTTCTATATTTTGATAAAAGTTTTTCAGGCATATCTTTTGCCAATATTTTCTCCTAGTCTCTTGTGGTTTTCACTTTTATTTTCTTAACAGTGATTTTAAAAGACTAGAAGTTTTGAATTTTAATAAATAATTATTGTCATGGTTAGTGCTTTTGGAATTGTATCTAATTTTGTTTATTAAACAAAAGTTCATATGGATTTGCTTCTGTTTTTCTATAAATTTTTGGTTTTGAATTTCATATTTAGGTAAGTCTATGGTACATTTTAAATTTGTGTGTGTGTATGTGTGTGTGTGTGTGTGTGTGTGTGTGTATAAGGTTTTCATGTTTTCCTTTTCCAATTGTTACTGCACCATTCTTTGAAAGAAAAATTTTTCTTTCTCCATTGAATTGCCTTTTTGCCTTGTTAAAAATCAATAGAGTGTATTTATTTGAGTCTATTTCTAGAGTCTTTCTTCTGTTCCATTGATCCAAGCATGTACTCTTTAGCCAATACCACACTGCCCTAATAACTGTAGCTTTATATTAAGTCTTGACATTGGCTACCATGAGTCCTCTTCAGCGCTATGTCGGCTATTATGGTCTTTTGCCTTTCCAAATAAATTTTAGAAACATCTTTTTAATATTAACAAAAGAGCTTGCTTAGATTTGGATTGAGGTTGCATTTAATTTATAGATCCAGTTAGGAAGAATTAACAATTTAACAATATTGAGTCTTCTAATTCATGAGAAGAAAATCTCTCCATTTTTTTAGATCTTTGATTTCTTTTATCAGTGTTTTATGCTTTTACATATAGACCCTGTATGTATTTTATTAGATTTATACCTATGTATTTTATATTTTATGCTATTCTAAACTTTTTTAATTTCAAATTCAAATTTGTCATTGCTAGCATACTGGAAAGCAATTGACTTGTGTTGACTTTGTATCCTGCAGCCTTGCTATACTTAGTTAATTCTTCTAGTTTTTCTAAGATTTCATTTGGTTTTTCTACACAGATAATATCATAAGTTAATGAGAAGAGTTTCATTTTTTTCCTGTCCAATATTTATGCCTTTTCATTATTTTCCTTTTCCGTTTACTAGATAGGACTTTCAGTATGACGTTAGAGTGGTTAAAGAAAAGATCCTTCTCTCTGCCAATCTTAGTAGGTATCTCATCTTTTATAAAAATATACAATATTAGGTAAGTATTTTTGTAGATGTTCTGTATCAAGTTTAGAAAATTCTCTATTTCTAGTTTGGTATGGGTTTTGTATCAGTGTTGGTTTATTAGTCAGCGTTCTCTAGAGGGACAGAATCAACAGGAAGTATGATTATAAAAAGGGGATTTATACTTGGAATGGATCCACCATTTGACCCAGCTATCCCACTCCTTGGCCTATACCCAAAGGACTTAAAATTAGATTACTACAGTGATGCAGCCACATCAATGTTCATAGCTGCTCAATTCACAATAGCTAGATTGTGAAACCAACGTAGATGCCCTTCAATAGATGAATGGATGAAGAAACTGTGGTATATATACACAATGGAACATTATTTAGCCATAAAGAAGATTAAAATTATGGCATTTGTAGGTAAATGGATAATGTTGGAGACTGTTATGCTAAGTGAGATCAGCCAATCCCAAAAATCCAAAGGTCGAATGGTCTCTCTGTTAAATGAATGATGATGCATAATGTGGGGAGGAAGAGTGGCAAGAATGGAGGAAGGAGAGATAGCATAGAGGGAAGGGAGGGGTGGGGTTGGGGTTGGGGGGTAAGAATAATAACAGAATGTGTGACAAACATCATTGCCCTGTGTACATATATGAATGCACAGATGGTGTGACTCTACTTTGTGTACAACCAGAGAAACAATAGCTGTACTCCATTTGTGTTCAATGAATCAATAAGTAAATAAAAAAAGGGGGGGATTTATTAGGTTGGCTTATGACCAGAAGCTGGATTCTCCAATATGGCCATTTTCAGCTGGAGAGCTGGAAGAAAAAGCAGCTGCACAGTCCAAGACACAGAAGTCCCAGAACAAGAAAGATAAACAGTGCTCCCCTAGACTGAGACCAGGCTTCTGGAAACTACCTGGAGAATCACTGGCAGAGTCTGTTTTAAAGAGTGAAAAAACATGAGTCCAATATTCTCAAAAGATCAAAGCAGCAATCAAGAACCCACTGAAGAAGAGCAGAGCTTGCATCTGCATCTGCTTCCTTGTTCTTCCAGCTTTTATTCCATCCTATTGGGCGGTGCTGCCCACGCTTAGGGAAGAACTCCAATTCAGTTCCTATCCCACATTCCAATCATTCCTAGACATGCCCTCATTGACACACCCAGAAGCCTCTTAATCATCTGCATCTCTTAATCCAATTAAGTTGACCATTCAAATTAACCATTATAGTTGGATTTTTTTAAAGTACTTTTCCTGCCATAATTGCTTGATCATAGATTTTTCTTTTCCATAGGCTACTGATACGATGTGTTTCATGAATTGATTATTTAGTGTTGAACCAACATTGACCAACAGGAATTATTTACACATGACTGTGGTTTATAACCTACTTCAACATTGTTGGATGTAATTTGCTGATGATATTTGTTGTGTGATATTTGTTTATGTTCATGAGCACTATTGATGTATGGTTTTCTTTTATTATGTCTTCATGTGGTTTCAGAATTAGAGTGATGCTTGGCTAGCTCTAGATAAAGAGTTGGGAAGTATTGTTTGGGCCTGGTGTTTTCATTTTTAGAAAGTTTTTATTGACTAATTTCTTAAATAGACATGGACCTATTCAAGTTGCCCTTTTCTCCTCGTGTGAATTTTGATAGTTTATGTCTTTCAAGGAATTCTTCCATTTCATCTAAGTTATACGTTAGCATTGAATTGTTTACATTTTTCTTTCATTATCTTATTAATGTTCCTGTAATTAAAATTGAGGACACTTCTTTCATGTATGACATAGGTAATTTGTATATTTTTTATTTCTTAATTAATTTTGTGAGAGATTTATCCATTTAATTAATCTATCAAATAAACAGTTTTCAGTTTCATTGATTTTCTTATTTTCCTGTGTTTGACTTATATATGCTCTTTCCTTTTCCTTAATATGGACCTACAGTTTTACTTTACTAAGGTGAAAATTTTGATTATTCATCTTAAATCTTCTTCCTTTTCAAATATATGCATTTATTACACAGTATGGCCTCTCTTGATGAATGTCCCATGTGAGTTTGAGAAGAATATTTCTTCCAGTTTCATTTGGATAGAATATTCTAAAAATGTCAATTAGGTCAAATTGATTGATGATGCTATTCAGGTCAACTATACCCTTACTGATTTTCTGCCTACTTGATCTCTCAATTATTGGCAGAGGGATTTTGCAGTTGCTAAATCCAACAGTGAGCTGCTCCTTTCTCTTTTCAGTTATATTAGTTTTATCTTATATACTTTGATGCTCTTTGGTTAAATGCATACACATTTAGCATTGCTATATTTTCTTGATGAATTAATCCCAGTATCATTAAATAATGTTTTACTTATCACTAATAAATTTCCTTGTTTTGAAGTCAGCTTTGTCCAAAATTAATGTGGCTATTCCAGCTTTCAAAAAATGTTAACCACTTACTATTAGCCTATAAGTGCTTTGAGATGGTAGAAAATGTCTGCTTATTTTAATTAAAAGTTGATATTTTTAAGTTACACAGTATCTAAAATACTGTTAAACATACATAATACATACATAATAATAAAAGCTTTTGACTAGGTAATAGGGATTAGATGGCACTTTATTCACTATATAAATAAGGAGAAGAATAACATTGCAATAAAAGTTTCTAAATTCCCATGAGATATATTGTACATTTTCCAATGTGCTTAAAATGATTAGTTAATGTTTAAATTAGAAAATTTAGGAAAGACTACTTTAAATGGTAAAATGTGATCTCTTTAGGTGACATGGTATTTTTAAATGTTGCTCAATTATTGAAGTAAATTAAACTGAAAATAATGACACTTTCTACTTTATTAATTGGAATTGGATTGAATATGCTTCAACAGTGTAAGCTGTCTGAATGATACTGTATTTCTGTTCATTGGCTAATAAGTGTAGATCTTTTAGAATCTAACTTTCAAAAGGTCAGATGTAAGAACTGAAAATTGCCCACAGTGGAAGGAATATTGTTCTAACTGTCCTTTCTCACTCTAGTTTTAAATTATCCCCACAGTGCTTTATTATTTAAACCCTTCTAGTTCAAAGGATAATGAAAGAGTCAATAGATTTTTTTTCTAGAGTGTACATGAAAGTACATTCTCACTCGTTCTTACAATAAAATTGTAATAAATTCAGGGGAAGATAGTAGAAAAACATGTGTAGAATTCATTTTAAATTTAGAAATAGTAGACTCTAACCTGATCATGAAGGGAAAATAGTTTTTTTCTTTGAGGAAGGCAGTATGTTTCCCAAAGTGAAAGAATGAATCCTGTTCAGGACTTGATGTGAGCATTCCTTACATATGAGCTTACTACAAGCCAAATGCAAGGACTTGCTTCACATGCACAGCTGAGATATGCAAAAGTAGAGAAGAGAAAGAGCTGATCCAGGCAAAGGATGAGTGATCAAAGGTGACCATTATAATGGGGTGAGATTGAGAAATGCTGTGTAATCTGTGATTTCAAGTACATGTATACATCGGGAAGGGCACAAAGATCTATGTTCCATTATTCAGAAGCTTGGATGTTCCTTCTTTTTATGACATTATTTCTGGTGCTTTTCTCCACAGACCTCATTTGCAGGGGAAAAGGGAAGAAGGACAACTGGAAAAGAAAGGGAGGAAATAAAGCTTATCTAGTTAAGAAATTTTACTTCATTCATAGGTTTTATGTTCAAGGGAACAACTAAGAAAAAAAAAATCTCCAATAGCAAACTCTCTAGAATCCATCATAGCAAATCTGTAATTGCAACTTAAGATGAAAGCTCAGGCTCCCTTGCACAGCCAGCGAGAAATACTATCCATCAATCTATCTTCCCATCAGCCTGACTAATGACATTGTAAAGAGGCTCCTCTGTGATATTTGTTCATCATTTGGTTTCAACAAAAATAGACATACAAGTTGTAAATACAGGAGCAATATCCAATAAAGGAAAAAGAAATAAATTTCAGTAAAACAAGGATTATACCTACAAGGACATAGAAAATTGTGTTTTAACGCTGAAAATAGAAGGTAAAATCATGAGAAACCTAATTGTGTGCTTTGAAAAAGGAATGGGAAATGTGCTTCTGCACAGATGATGTGTTAATATTGTCACAGAATCAAAAAGCTCCTGAACATATTGTATCCTGGGGAGGCCTTATGACTATCAGAACAGCTGGAAACTCCCACTTTAATTAGAATTATGAAGAGTAACAGTGTCCATTCAGTATTTCAGTTTTTATGCCTGAAATTGCTCTGGGGGGAATGTTCAGTACATCGACCAGACTTATTTAAAAAGAAAAATTTGTAAATATGTGTACAGAATCGCAGTCTACCTGCTCTTCAGTTAATTTTAGCAACAAATAATTCCCCAAATAAGTATATAACCCAGCTCTGACAAACTCAGAACTTTTGTCAGTATATTTTTTTAAGAAAAATGACCCTAAACCACACATCCTTCCTCATTGCTTCAGATATATAATACCACTATTTGCAAAATACACTAGAAGTCAGATTTTTTTACTGTAACAATATGTGTAGATATAGTCAATTATGATTATCTATACACTTTCAATGACTAAATATTGCCTGGATTGTACATACTACACAATAATATACAGATTAATGTATT
>JAJEJO010052232.1:97588-119217 GCA_020662805.1 Glaucomys volans | reverse complement strand
GTCCAGGGAGGGCACCCAACCTTTGTTGTTCGGTGCGGAACAACATCCCAGCACTGTTTCTGAGAGAACAGTGCTGGCTGTAAATTACTAATAAACTTATTTAGTCAATAAACACACAAGAGGTAATACTCTTTTCAAAAGGAAGGGGTATTCACCCTAGGCAGCTACAGATTATTGCACTGTGCTTGAAGACACCAGCCCTAATCTGGAAAAAAATCCCAGAAATGTTTCTGGGGCTGCAGAAAAATGGGCAAAGAGAACCTGGCCTCTCACCTGCATTCAGCCCCTTTTGCCCATGGGGAGTGAAGGCTTCTGGCCACAAAAGATATGACAGTTCCAGCATGCTAAGTTTATAAATCAGGGACAGGAATAGCCTCCCATTTTTAAGATTTGACAGGATGACCCATTTGGACAGGAGATATTCATCTCTGGGGCACAACAATTCTTGCTAAAACAGTATCCCATCAAACTAAATGCCCGAGGAGACTGGCAGAATAAATAACTACACCCAAAAAAGAAAAAAAACTAAGGCCAACCCATGTTTTGCTGGCAGCCTCTGCAAAAGGATCTTCAAGGAAGCCTTAAGAAAAGGGTAGAAAGGCCCTCCATTGACTATCAATATGCCTAGTATAAGAATAAGACCCCAAAGGAGCCTCTGGGTACAACTGACAATGGAAAGTTCACTTAAAGTTGATGGCATTGTGATAATGATAAGAGAGCAGGTCAGGCTCAAAAATATCTGGTGGTGCTCCAACCCCTTTAAAAAGGATTCAGGCAGTTTTTATATATGGTTGATTGTCCAGCCCTCTCCTGGGATGAACTTTGTTGTGTAAATTACATGCACAGAGATAATAGTCAAAAGGATTGTTTCAGAATATTAATTTAAGAAAGGGAATGAAACTAGAAAAGATAAAAAAGTTCTAGATATAGAAATATATTTTATTATGGAAAATTAGATGGTAAAAGAAATGTTTATCATTTTGTATGATAAAGTAGTATTCTTGTGCTCAAGTCTAAGATGAAAGAGGACAAAACTAAGGATGTAAAAAGTTGTGAATGTCTAAGTAAGTCACAGAAGGTTTGCTGATGGTAAATCTCAAAAAGTTTGTGATTAAATTGGCTATAATTAGCACACCCAAAATTATTTAGCTTTAATGTACTGATATGAAGCAAAGTCTGAAACATTGATCTGCTCTTATCCATCAAGATACTTTTCTTGTAACTGTTATGTTTTATTACTTAGGGAAACTAAGTCTTAAGGAATTAGGATTTATACCTCCTTTGAAGTTTTTTAAAAAATTAGTTCATAACTGGTTAAATAACTTCCATTTTGGGTTACAACAATATAGTTGACACCCTAAATATATGTGACTAGATACATGTTGTATCTAGTTGTATCTGAGAACCATACCTATCTGAGCCTTGTCTAAGTGTTATGTAAAATTTTATAAAATGAATGTTTATCTAGGTTTATACATTGTATCTAACATAGAATAGAAGGGTCACACTGCCATTGCAGACCTGCCTTTAATCTGTTTGATTTGACTGACTATTACTGATCGTTAAGGCTATTTCCTAAATATGTAAGAGACTTTAGGATATCCTTTGATTTTTTGCTAGTACTATTAACCCATACCGACCTATGATTATTGTTACTGTACACTATGAATTCTAAATTTTACTTTAAAAATTAAACTTAGTTAAATGTAAAGCTTAGGAAAGCACTTTACCAAGTTGGTTTCTCCAAACTAAAATTGCCTATAGAAATAGTCCCTTTCAGATTTATATAGAAATAACAAAATTGGTTGATATCTATGTAACTTTTTTGTGGGGAGCCACGGATTGAACTCAGAGACCCTTGACCACTGAACCACATCCCCATCCCCATTTTGTATTTTATTTAGAGACAGTGTCTCACTGAGCCACTTAGTGCTTCACTTTTGCTAAGGCTGTCTTTGAACTTGTGATCCTCCTGCCTCAGCCTTCCAAGCCACTGGGACTACAAGCATGTGCCACCTCTTCCAGCTATATATGTAGCTGAATGTTTTATAGATATAGAAAACATTACATGTTACTCTTTACACTGGGATGGGAATTTAAATATTTTTGGAAGGTATTAATGAGAACCTGTTTTGTTCAAAGGTTGACAACTTGGATCATGAAAATATTCATTCACCTTTTCCACAAAAGGGAAGTTAAGAGGTCACTTAGCCTTTCTGTTCGATTATGTTTCAGATATAATGTATTATATAATGTTTTAATGTTGATATTTAGAAAGACTCAGGAAATAATACATGAGAACTTTGTAGACTATTTTAAAAGGGGGCAAAAATCAGCTTCAAAAATAAAATACTTTTTAAGATTTGTCAAAAGGCCAACCTCACCTGAGTTAAGGAAGGTTCTATCTCTCATTCTTCTCCATGTTAGGATGGCTCTGAAGTAGGCAAGAATGAAACTTATTTAGCATTGTGTTCAAAAGATAGATTTTTGCTGTTATTGTATACATTACTATAATATCAAAGTAAACAGGGAATATAATTGAAAACTCAAGTAAAAGTTTAGGTAAATTGTAAAAGTTATTTTGGTTTGTAAAAAAGTTTTAAAGGATGTAAAACTTGTATGTAAATGAGTTGATAAATATATGGCCCTTTGTAGAGGCTGAATAGACATCAAAGCTACATTACTATTCATTTTGTATCTTCCTTATTCAACTTTATAACTGCTGCCCATTAGTGTTTTACAGAACTAGTACTGCTAATAGAATCTGAATTATTTTCAGACAGTAATCCATCATCTATAGGACAGTTAGGATATCATTCTGATTTTCAGTACTGATACTGAGCCCAATTAAATGAGATGGGTAATTGTAAAGTTACAGATATTTAAGTTGTAACCTGTTATTCCCACTATAGGATGGGTGAAACTGACCTGCTGGGTGATTAAAACCAAAAACTTGGAGACCAAAGTTGAGGAAGTAAAAGGGAAAAGGAAAAAGTAGCCAACACTCTGGCCCTTGACCTCTATTGTCATCCAGGACCCAAGCATGATGGAATCCCTCTCTGGCCCCTGCAACTCTGGTGAATCACCAGATCTGCAGAACAGGGAGATTGAGAGGACCCTAGAAAACAGGAAGCCAACCAGTGCACATTCTGCAAAAAGGAGGATCATTGGAGAGGGAAATATCCCTAAAACTTCCAAGAGAATTCACATATGGTCAGCCAGTCCCTGACCCATCTTGAAAAATGGCACCACTGGTAGAAGAAAGGTAAAGGTGCCAAGAGAAGAGACTTCTCATACTCCCAAGAGTGATCTCTGAGGAATCTCAGCTGACCCTTAAGAGTAGATAGGAACAGGGTCAGTTTTGGCCACCTTGGTCTTAAACATTTAGGAGGAGAATATAGCTTAAGCACAGTACTATGTGGTCATTTTAAAAGGAAAAGCAATGATTTTTTTAGGTAACTAAAGATATACACCGTATTAGCCTTTCCAACATAAATAAAACTGGAGGCTATAAAGGAAAGTTCTTGTGTGGGAGTGCCTAATAATGACCACAAAGAACTCCAGATTTTCAAGTTTGTCCTGAGTTAATTTGAACCTATCTTGTAGAACTACATATCTTCCTAACCCCCTAAATGAATACACTTGACCTATTTTCCAATTATATGATTGTGAGTTACCATATTCATGGTTTTCAGAGACTGACTGAAATACTAATTTCTTTTGTGCTATTGTTTACAAAAAAGTAATGCTTTGCTCTTATTTTTTATTGCTTTAACATGATCCCTGCTCTATGTTTGCCTCGTCTAGTCACTGGCAACTGACATTGTAGACCTCTGGACTGCTTTGATGCTGAATACCCTTAACTCTCCATACCTCACCTAATAAAGAATAAGGACTTTGGATTACTTCCCCCAACTTCAGTTACAGCAGGAAGCAGTTTGGAGATGTCATTTCAGATTTTTCCATAGAAATGAACTGTAGAAATTGACAATGGGAAAAGTAACAATGGTCTACTTTATGCTTTGAATATAGCCCTTGCTGCTTTGCAAACTGCAACTTATATTTAGAATGGACATGTTTCTTTCTCTTCCTCTCTCCATGTTCCTCTCTACTCTCTCTCACTCCTTAATCTCTGGGGAAACAGGATTACCTTTCTTCTCCCATGTTAGGCAGATTTATGTGTCCTTGAGTATACATAAATCCAGAATGAAGTAATCCAAACTTTGGGGATGGTACCAGAATATTTCAGAAATGACTGTCTCCCAAATTAACAAGTGAATTACAACTCCAACTGAGAACACATGAAATGTAGCCTGTCAATCACCTCTTTAAAAACCTTCTGTTCCTGAGGATGAGCAGAATCATAGCCTCTAGTACAGGATGCCCCTGTGTTTCTCCTTTTCTAGTAAAGCAATAAATCTTTTATTTTTCTTTTTTTGTATTTTTTTCTAAAAAAAAGATTACTTAACTTTCTTTTAGGTGATTATCATGTAATATTTGGTATTGCTTTTATTGTTAAGATGAAATCAATTTTCTGGCAAAGCTCATTCTACATGTATTAAATATGCTAAGTTAATCTTAATAAACCTATTTTGAAATAGCCACAAATGTAAACACACAGAAGGAAAATGAAGCATGAAGGAATTAACTATTTTCAAAATGTTTCAGTATTCTGGGTTTTAGTAAAAATAAATTCAGTATTGGGTTATTTGATAATTTCAAGGAAGTTGGGCAACTTCAAGAAACATTCTGTTATGGTTTTGAACTCAAGAGTACAATGTGTCAGAATTAATACTTTTTTACGTGGATGGTATCAACCATCTGAATGCATTGTGACCAGGTGTAGAACACCATTCCCATGCAGAATGGGTAGCCATTCAGTGAGCAGTTCTATGTACATCAGAAAATAAAGAGATTTCTAATGTGTCCCTAGTCACTGTAAATGAAATCAATCTGTTTTTTGGTTTGTATTTTCCTTTTTGACTTTTCTTAGTAAAATGACATTAATAAACCTCAATAATTTACACTTGAAAAATCACAATGCATTTTTATGTGACACTCATGAGTTCTTATTCTCACACTGTTTTATAAATCATTCAGAAAATTGAAAAACCAAACTAAAATGTTTTGAATGTATAGCATATTTGTCCCCAGAAATTCTCCATCTGCAGTTACACTTTACTAAAAGAGGAACTTTACTTTTTTTATGAAGTTCTTGGAAGTTGAATAGAAGTGAAATTAGGAGTGGATGAATAAGTTTACTTTTGATAAAATGAGGTAAAGTCATTTTTTTTTTAGTCTAGGAGGGCAATGGTATGTAATTTTTTATGTTAACAGTGAAAAATTGAGCATCTGTGTGTGATATATGAGATAACTTCTTTTGGGAGTTAACATCACTCTTCCAATTATTGAAATTAAGAATAATGGTATAAAAATCTGCATTGAGAAAAATGTCCTCTACTGTCAATATTTGGATGTGTGTGTGTGGGAGGGTGTGGGTGTGGGTGTGGGTGTGTCTCTGTGTATGTCCATGTATTTTTGACAGTGTTCTGCAAAATCCCAGATATAAGATTATTCCTTTCATAAAAATGTTTTCTACCTGCTATTCATTTAACCAGTATTAGAAAACTCCTCTGATGTTTACTCTTTAGACCCATGGGTTTTAGGGATTTATTCTGGGTTATATCTCCATGAAAGAGCCAAAGCCATTCATTACTGCTACCCCTCCTGAATGAAAAGGAGAGATGAATATGCAATTTTGTATTCATCTTCACTCATGAAGGTTCTTTGAGTACACCTTCCAACAGTGAGGAATGTCGTCCTCTCTATTAGCTATCTTTTATAATGTACTACTTCAGGGCCATTGTACTCATCAGAAATAATGACTAAAGTCTTTCAACTGTAGCAAGGTACAAACCTATTAAAAAATTTTTATGAAAGAATTGCAGCTGATTATCTTTTCTTGTAAAATTATTAATCATAATGTTTTAAATTTTTGAACCATTTTGACCAGGGGTTTAATAAGTATGTAACAATAGTTGCATACACAAATTACTTCAAATCTCTATTAATTATTAACTTTATGTTATCTGAAACTTATATATTGTTTTTAAACTGATTTTATCACTTAATACCATTACACAAGCTTAATGGACTTCACAATTTAATTAGTCATATTAAAGAACACTCTATTCTTTTCATTTTTTCTTTACTATTACTGAATTTCACATTACATTTCATGAAGTGATGAATTACCAAAGGACTGGGAAAAAATAATGGTTAAAATTTCATAGATTTATGTGAGTAGATCACTTTTTACTTTCTCCAAAATAAATCAAGTGCATATGATATGCATTATATTATCAGATGACACACCTCACCTTAGATCTCCTGTCCTTGAGAGTGTGTTAAGACTACTATTTCTGTGCATCTGTTCAGATAATCCTCTGATCTCCCAAGTCACATCTTCAAACATGGACATCTTTCTTCTTCGACTCTCTAGATTTTGCTTTGCTGTGAGTCAGTCAGATAGATAGATAAAGACAGATAGATATAGATATATAGTCTACATTGTTCTGTGAAAAACATTCATATCTCCATATAAATATGTAGTCTTTGTATGCACTGTCAACTGAATTTAGAGAATCCAATGTATAACATCACAACAATGATGTTTGAATAAGCAACTATCCCTTTTTCTTTAATGATATTGCTTCTCTACACAGAAATATCTCAAATAAAGTACATAGTAAACATAGGAATCTATAGATAAATCATCAGAGACTGGTAAAATAAGAACATTTTACAGGCACAGACATATCTAAGTTAAAAGTAATGAAATGTGAGCAGAAATACCTTGCTTCCTATGTGTGAATGATTGAAATTCAACTGTTTAAATCATTGTGATAAGATAAGCACAAATCAAACAAGTGTGTTTGGGACTTTCAAAATGTAGTCAGATGCAACTTTAACATTTCCTTTCCACTTATTTTTTCATGTATTTCTTATGTTGAATTTGCTTCATTCTTTTGAAGATTTCTGTTTATACCACAACATGTAAATTTACATACGTATTTCTGTCTGCATTTTCAGATGCTTATGCTATAATTGATAGACATTGTCTCATACACTTTATTCTTATCTAACCTTCAGATACATGGTCTCTCCAATTTATATTGAGGCTTATATTTTAGCACCAATCATTTCTCTTTTAAATATTATTTTTGCACTGATAAGCATGCAGTTTTTAAGGTGGAGATTTACATTGATTTTAGTTTTTCAAAATATATACTGTCAATTCTGTACTAATGTATTCTGTACTTCCTGCTGAATGTCAATGCTGTACTGTGCATTTGCTCATATTTACTTTAACACAATGTAGAGCTGTGCACTTTGAAATCATTCCAAAATAGGAGGGCTCTGCCTATTGATATCACTGTGTACATAAGGGAGCTGTGTACTAGCACATGATGATAATTAAAAGCAAGGAAAACACCAACATGACACCTTCTAGGGGCTCCAGGCTTCAGAAATATTGGTCAATACCAGTATAGATTTTGAAATATCAGAAAATATAAAGTATAATTATAGATCCAAAGGTGAATGAACAATAAATTAGGATTCATAATATTGTACCAAGAAATATATCAGAGGAATATGAGGGAATAATTTTAACTATAATTCTAATAAAATTAGACACCCATAAGTTTGTTGCATAGTGCTTTGTAGAAACAGTTAGGTGCTTAACTTCTATGTGTTGATTGAGCAATTGCATTCCTCATAAATGCCTTCTGATCCTTTGATAACTGTCCTCATAAAAGGATGATTTCACTAATCACACATTTCATCACATGAATTGCTTCTTATTTGCAGTTTGTAACTGACTTTTCAAGACCATGTATTTATTTTTAATTACTTTTTACAAGCAGTATTTCAAACATAATTAAGGGATATTGCACAATTGAGAAGTAAATATATCAACACAAAAAGTGTTTGCTTATTAGCAGACTCTGAAGGAGAATTCATACATTCATCAAAGTGTTTTCTTTACAGTATTGACAAGGCTTATTTTCAGATATTATCTCCTATTGATGTAATGCCCTGTAAACATGCAATTGATTTCCTTTTCTGACTGGTAGGCACACAAACTACTAAAAATTGGGGAGAAAGTCCAGAAAACTTGAGAAAAACATGTTTCAACAAGTCCTAGAATAAGCAACAACAGTGCTTAGTCTACTGCTCTGAAGTACAAGTAGACCAGTATTTAACAATAACCCTGAATTTTACTTTATTATTCCATCCACTGGTTGTAAACAATATGAATCTGGAATAGTTTGACTGTAGTTTTTTTTTTTCTAAAATTCTTCTATTCTAGCTCCTGAACTGTGTACAACTGGGTTGCTTTCCTCTGACTTTGGTTTTGCGTAACTGTCAAGTTTTCTGTTGTTGCCATAGCCAATCATCAAAAATTTAATAGCTTAATACAACACTCTCATAATATCTCACAGTAGGTCAGAAGTGCAGCATGCATGGGTTCCATGGGTCTAAAATCAAGTAGTTGGTCACACTCTGTTTTCCTGGATGCTTTGAAGACAAACTCAATCCCAAACTCATTCAGATTTTTAGCATAATCCAGTTCCTTGTGATTGGATAACAGAAGACCACTGACACTTTGTTGAGGTCTCCTCCATTGTTTTGACATGGACCATTGCATTTAAGGGCCAGTACTTGTAGGCTGAGTTCTTCTTGCACTTGAAACTGCTCTTAACTGCCTTCTGCAGCATTTCACTAATTTCCCTCTTTACCATGTCTGTCTACTTTGAAGGACCAAGAACCAGATTTTGTCCACCTGGACACCCCAGAACATCAACCTTTCTGTTACAAGGCCTATGAATTCAAAGGCAACTGCAAAGTCCCTTCTGTCATATGACATGACATATTTCCAAGTTGTAGAGATTAAGACATGAACACATTTTGGGCGATCATATTAACCACAATAGCACAATGGCATATATTACAACCTGTATCTGTTGTGTGGAGAAATGAAAAAAAAAATATATTGGTAACATAGAATATAGAAAATTATATATCTAGTAAATAAACCCAGTTTTATTAACATCGTTACAGATGGATTCCCTTCTTTATTTAAAATGAATGTTTCTTTGAAATGTATGTAAATCATCCTAAAAGTTATTCTTTACACAGATTTCTTTTTTTAATTTCACATATAGAATTCAAAGGACAGAATTTCTTCTTTTATCTCTGTCAGCATTCTATAACACAATTTGAAGTTTACATTTTTAAAAGAAATAGAGATTCTTTTTTACTTACATTGGGATTATGTCCCAATAAACTTATTATAAATTGAAAATATCATAAACTGAAAATGAATTTCATGCAGCTAACCTACCAAACATATAGTTTGCATCATAGTGCACAGTAGAGTATCTCTCACTTACCTTAATGATCCCGTGGCTGACTGGGAGTTGTGGCTTACCACCCCTGCTCAGGATTACAACTGCACATAGTCAGCCTGGGAAAAGATCAGAATACAAATTCTCTGAAGCATGGTTTCCACTAAATAGGTATGGCTTTTGCACCAGTGTAAAATCAGAAGATTGTAAGTCAAATTTTTTTAAATTAGAGACTGTCTCTGTAATAAATACCACAAAGTTTGTTGTATTCTACCTTAATAGCTTACTGTTCAATATGATTGACTCAGTTAAAATTCTGACTTCACCCAAACTTCCTTATTGGTGGCCTAAAATTTATGTACTAAGATAAATGAACAAAGCAATTCTAGAAAAAAAAATGGAAGAAACAAAATTCCAAGGAGATTTGGGGTATTGAGAAGAGATAGGGGGAAATAAGATTACTGTAGGAAGAAAAAATATTTTACTATTAATTTGATCAATTCAGGACTGAAACAAGGGATGATGATCAATTCTTATTTTGATAAAGCTCTGAACAAGCATAGATTTTAAGAATTATTCCATTTATGCATTCTATCTTCAACTCTTTATTCATTCATTCAAACATTAGGTGCTGTGTTTTATGCCGACAATATGCCAGGTACAGTGATGGGCTTCAAGGGAGAAGTTGGGAAAAGCAATCTTCTCCTTGTTCATATGGAGTATACACTCTTGTCAGGGGCTGTATATTAGGGGATGTCTAGAGAAACCAGCCAATACTTGGGAAATAGATTTTATGTGATTAAAGTTATTGATGTAGCATGGAGTGCATAGTAGAAAAAGAGAAGCATGATGATAGAATCCTGGAAAAAGCATCCTGTTTAAAGATAGCCAGAAGAAAACAATACTGTAGAAAACAACCAGAAGACAAAGATAACTAGGAAGAAATTCATGGGAGAGAGATTGTTGCAAGACCCTAGTTGGAGGGCAAATTACAAAGCAGGAGTGAGAAGCAGATCATTTTTTTTAGCATCATACTTAATAATCAAATATTCTGAAGTTGAAATGTCAGAATGGGCATGATTAAATTAATAATCCCATCTACTTCTGATTAAAAATCAATTTGCCACTGTTTATTAAAATTTTTAAATATGGGTATCATTTTAATATGCAATTATATTCTTTGGAGCTATTCTAGAATAATTCACAGACATGTACACCAAAACTTAAGTACATAATAATGCATGCATTACAATTTTACATATAGTACAATCATATATGTACTCTATACATGCAAAGTTTAAAACTGTAAAGTTTAAAAATATATGCTGAATAAATGGATTTTTATTAAAGAGATTATGGATAGAAGCATTCTTTAGAAAATGTTTCATATTCTTTTTCAGAATTTTCGCAAAAATCATGCAAGCACTCTATCCAGGTGGTGTAGGGAAGCATAGGGCTCTGCCCCTTTCCACATCTTTGGAGATGAACCTGGACTTTGTGCCTGCACCTTTATATTCCAACAACTTCTCAGAGTCTTGTGGAGTGAGAAGACACACCATGCAGGAATCAAAGTAGTAAAAACTATAAAAATGAATAAAAAATAAAAATGAAAATAAATGAAAAATCACACAAGTAGCTGATGTGGTAGCACGTGCTTGTAATCCCAGAGACTCCCAGCTGGTCTGGCAAGTTCAATGCCAGCTTCAGCAACTTAGCAAGACCCTCAAAACAGAAAATAACCATGGCTGGGGATGTAGCTCAGTGGTTAAGTATCCCTAGATTCATCCCCAGTACCAAAAAATTTTAAAAATATATAAAATAAAATAAACTTATTTTACAATACAGTTGATACAGCTTTGCATTTTTCCCTAATTCAATTAGTATGATCAAGACATAAAATGCTACTAAAATTCTCTTTTTTTATGAAAGTGCCAAACTTTATTGCTATGTAAATAATCAAGTTTACAAACATCTTGTGAAAACCATTAGAATTTGTACTTTCCTTCCTTTCTGTAAGACTCTCATTTCTGCTTGCTTTATTGTAATTGCTTCCTGTTTCCAGACATCTCATGATCCTTTTGTACCAAACTCAAGCCATTGTAATACAATCCACATTTCTTCTGTGTCAGCACTGTGAATCTGTACTGAAATTTAATGTATCTTCCCTTGAATGACTTATCAATATCTGTTCTATGAAATGACTTGATTTCAGAATATTTTTCCTTTTTGGTTAATCTCTTGGTAGATAAAGATAATCTATTTAATTATATTCTTAGATTCATTAGTATTTCCCAGGAAAATCCTTGTATTTATATTATTTTCCAGTAAGCATTTACATCTTTATTGAACATCTTACAATAGATTAAATGTATGGGACAAGCTTTGAATTAAACAGAAACCAAATAAAGAGAATTCAGGTCACCTTTGTCATTTTAAAAGTTTCAATCATATGCATTTCACTCAGAACTTATTCTACCACTGAGAAAGATTGAAAGCAGTAGGATACATTATATAATATAAGTACACTGTTTTATACATATTTCAAAATATAATTTTATGAGTATTTTGGACTATCAAGTAGTATCTATGTTCATTGCAAATTGTTGTATTTATCTATTAATATTCAGAAATACTGTTTTTGGGAAATTCTTAATATATATTGAATTTTCAAAATCCTAATGAAACAAATATTTATAAAATTAACCAAATTTCAAAGAAGAATTTAAGATAGTATATATATGTATACATGTGGGTATATGTACATATGTATGTGTAGGCATGTGTGTGTGTGTGTGTGTGTGTGTATGTGTGTGTGTGTGTATTTGGATTTTAAAATAAAATTTGGAGGAGAAATTACCTTTTGAAATATTAAAACAGCAAAACAGACAATGAAAATTCCTCCCCAATCATAATTTTAAAATAATTTGATTTCTCAATATTAAAGGAAAATATAAAATAATTTAGTATAAATATATTTTCATAATCATCTTAAATAGTTGTTACTAATTTTATAATGCAAATATAAGACATTTATTGTGTTTGATTGTTTCAGATAGAATAGAAATATTTATTTCTGAATGATTCTTTAATATATGTTTGTATATCTTCTTATCTGTTCATTAAGAGTGAGTAATAATGTTAACTTATGAATATAATTTTAGTGTTTAGAAACTTTGTGTGCATAATCAACAAGAAAAACTTAGAAATACATTATATACCATACAATGTAATTTTCCACCATCTCACATAAAATCATGAATCCTTATGATTCGCCGCCAAAATAAACACACAAAAATGATGTCAAACATATGAATAATTCTTTGTAACTTTTTTCTACAGTATTATTGTTATATATTTTATCAACCACTGCTTCTTGAGAGCCAACAGACAAACCCAAGGATGTTTACTATGGCCACTTGTATTAAACAATGTATCAATTGCTATAAAGTACAATTCAGAAATGTGATTGCATTGAAAAAGTGGAAATAAAGCTTCTATTCATAGCTGATATTAGCATATACTTATAAAACCCCATAGGCAAAACACTACTACTGATAAAGAATAGATGGAATCTAGATGGACAGATAACATGCAACTTTCCATACTAAATAGCGTGTGTTTACAAATTAACACCAAGTTTTGCTATGGAGGAAGTAGCTTGTATAATAAAAAATAGTATGTAGGATAAGAAGTAGACAAAAGGAGAATGGAAAATACTGGATATATATTTCTCACTTTGACTCTGTGATCTGGGCATGTTCCCCTATTGTTAGGGCAGTGAGAAAATGCATTCTTTAGATCGATGCCATGGAATTGGTGTAAAATATGGAACATAAACAGAAAATAGATTCCTGTGCTATTTTGCTCAGTTTTTCTTAATTTTATTTTGAGTGGACCAGAAGTTGTTCTTTAACTCATGTCAAAATTTTAAAATTGCTAAATAAATTAGAAGGATATCACAAGAGATATCATCTATTCTTCAATTCTTTTCCCAATCTAATTTTTTATTTTCTTCTTATTTACTAGTAGTACTATTTGGAAGCATAGGTGTCTTCCTCCCTGCCCCTCTCTCTACCTATGTGCACATGCACATAAAAGCAGGCTTGCAGAAAGTGAAAGCTATAGGTCTCTTGGTGCCTAGGCCTATACATGTCATGGCATGACTACACATTTCACAATTTAAGACCTATAGGATTTTACTTAATGTAAGAAAGCATAGAATAGTGAGTAAGAGCAATGGTACTTAAAAATTGCTAAAACGGTAGCTCTTGAATGTTCTCACCATAAAAATTAATGAGATAATGAACATGTCAACTTGATTCAATCATCTTCTAACATGTACATAATCAAAACACCAAAGAAAAAGAAAGGTAAAGATAAATGGTACTGTGATCAAACAAATCTATGTTTTTCTTCTGGTTTTGTTACTGAACATTTAACTATTTTATTTAAAAGTCTTAAAATCAACCAACATAATCAACAAAATATTTAGCAATTAAACTTTTTTTCAATCAATAGGCCTAAACTGAATAATGTGTTTCCCTGTATATTCCATTTCTCTTTACTATGCAAATCATATTCATCCCTTTGCAAAGCCATAATGGGTACATTATTTTAAAACATGAAATAGTGATATCTGAATTTTATTACTTTAACCATTAGGCTTCTGTCAATGATCAGCACTGTTATTTTTATTGTGTGATTGAATCAGTCTTTGCAAAATTGTTCTATTAGCAAAGTGGACATTTTCACAGTTGTTTAAATTTGAGTCAGGGATTCACTTTCTGAGAGCACAGAGAGTGATTGTGTTTTGTTTTATTATGTTTTAACTTGTTTTGTTTTAATAAGTTTATTTGGCTGAACATTTGTGTGTCACCTGTACATATGAAAGTTTGAACACTTAATACTGTTTTGCTGACAATCTTTGCATTTACCCTTAAATGCTTGAGTAGATTTCCCAAGAATATGCAACACAATGCAGTTATCAAAATTATTATTTAGAGCATTGATAAAGTACTTTCAATTAGATCAGTTGTTCATATTTGATTATATCAATTGCTGTGTTAAAGTAGTGTGTAGATGTTTTTATTTTTTCAGTAGAGAATCTGATATAAACTATGCATTATATTTATTTGTCATGGTGTTTTTAGTCTATTTTAAACAGTAAGGGCCCTTCCATGGCTTTCATGACCTTGACTTAAAATAAATAAATAAATAAATAAATAAATAAATAAATAAATAAACTTACAGACCACTTGTTTTGTGCAATGTCCCTTAATTTAGTTTGACTCATGCTTACTAATGATTCTATTCAAATGATGCATTTTTGACAGCAACATCACAGAAGTGATGCTCTGTCCTTCTCAATGCACTTTATCAGGAAGCACATGCTGTCAATTTGTCCCATTATTAGTGATGTTAACTTTGAAGATTTACCTAAGGTGGCAGCTGCTAGTTTAATCCACTGTGAAATTACTACTTCCTTCTTTGGGAAAAAAAAAGTAATATGAAAGAAGTTACTTTGAGAATATGTAGATATCCTGTTCCTCATTAAACTTTTACCTGCTAGTTTTGCTCACAGTCTGGAATTTTGTCTGATTCAATTATTATAATAGTTGCTAAATGGTGTTGTTTCTAACTCCATCATTCCTTCTAGCTATCAATGCTTGTGTAAGTTTTTTTTTTTTTTTTTTTCAGCTGAACTAGGACATCTCAAATATATCTCCAGGGATACCTGGAAGTTTGGAACTGACTCTCGGTCTGGAAAAAAAAAAAAAGTAAGAAGTCCAACTAATGATTCTTAGTGTATCATTTAGACTTTTTTGAAACTTTCCTGGTGTAACCAGACCAGTTTACATATCTATAGCTTTCCTGGTATAACCAGTTACACAGTTTGGCAGGGCTATGAGACAAGAGGAGCATGAAAGTTCCCACAGGGACTTCTGGGAACTGCTTCTAAACCAAGAAGTTTTCCACAAATGACAGTGATTGCCACCTAACAGGTGAAGCAGCTCCTCTTATGCGAACATTTCTGGGATAGTGTGCCTGGACGTCTCAGGCTCATGGTGCTTGTCCACACACTCCTTACCCTGCTTTGCTGTCTTTGCCGGTACTAAATGACTCTTCTAAGGACGCCCTCTGAAGTCTGGTGAATCCTGTCAGTTACTTTCTATGAAATTGTAGCTCTATACAGTGTGGGGAAGCTTTTCCTTCATTGTTATTAGAATGCACTTATTTATTCTTGTTTTATTACACAAAAATCTCTTACTATCTTTTCTTTGTAACCTCAAATATTATAAAATTTGACCACTGGGAGTCTCTTCAAGTTGATTCCGTGGTCATGTTAACAAGTTTAAATGGAGGAAAGCTTCCTTTTCATCTACCCTTCTTAGGCTCATGATTAAAGGAAGTCTGATGAAGAATGGGAAGTTGTGTAAAAATATGGTAGGGCAAAAGATTATCACCTAATGGAAAACTAATGTCGGTAAACTTAACGCAGCCTGTTTGCTCATATTTTTTTCTGTGTTCTTGTGTCTTCACAGATAAGGATGCTCCTTTCCTTCCAGGTATACGAAGAACACCTCACAAATGAGGGTTTTATGATCTGCTTCAGGGGAGGGTCAAAAAATTCTTCCTAGGTTTCATGACCTACTTCAGGGAAGAAGGGTGGGAGGAAGGAAGGCAGAGTGACCTTTCTACTTCTGTCATTTTCTCAAGTTCCTTTAGTTTAAAATATTCAATATGCCAAGGGACACATTTTGTGATCATTTGCCCTGAATCCCAACACGTTATTATTTATATAAAAGTTTCTGTATACCTAAAATTTCAAAGATGATCTTTAAAGTATATTTGGGGTCTTTAATAGGTTAGTTCTGTTTCTAGACTTTCTATTCTGATTTAGTGGTATATTGGTGTTTTTATGCACCAGTATTTCACTATTTTGAATAGAGTGGTGTTAAAAATTGTTCAGTTTTGGGCAAATCTTGCCTCCAATGCTTTCAGTTATTCTACTTATTCTTAGAAATTACCAGCTTGTTTTGGTCCATAAAAAGCTGTAGGCATTTGGTTGATGTAATAAGTTAATAAGGTAAATTGTGGAAAATAGTCACCTTTATCAAGTTACACCACTAAAGTATTTTTTTTTTTCCATTTACTCAATTATAATTTGTGTCTTTCACAGGTTATTTTAAATTTTTCCTCATAAGCACTTTTTATGTTTCTCTTTATATTCCTATTTAATGCAGTCTTTGTTCTAGCATACAGTTTTCTCTAATGTGTCCTTCAACTAGTTGTGTATAGACAACTAGATTCTTCTTAGGCACAGTAGTGTACTCCTATAATCCCAGTGGCTCAAGAGGTTGAGTCAGGAGGATTTCAAGTTCAAAGCCAGCCTCAGCAATTTAGTAAGGCCTTAAGCAACTTAGTGAGACCTTATCTTAAAATTTAAAAAAGATTAAGGGTTAGTGTTGTGGCTAAGTGGTTAAGTGCCCCTGGGTTCAATTCCTGCTATCAAAGATAGAAAAAATGTTCTTGATTTCTGTGTGTTAATTTTATTCTCCTTCTTTTGTGAATTGTTTTAAGTCAAATATGTTATTGATTTTTATGGACATTCTGGGTCCATTTTCTTATTACATGCAAATTAAGGTAGTTGTTGTTCTATGTACAGGAGGAGGTTCTAATTTGTTCATTGTTTCTGGTTGGATAGTAGATACGTCCAGTACTACCAGGGGTTTCAGACATCATATTTTTGTCTGTGTTAGTGGAGACACCACTGTTTCTCCACCAACTGAAACAATGGCTTTATAAATAATTTATTTGTTCTAATAATGCTAAGAAACATCTATCAATTTATTGTCTTACTATATTTTTTATGAATTGGTATTTAATTTGCTAAAGGCTCCATCAACAAATTTGTAGACAGTCATATGATTTTTGTCTTTCAGTATATTCATTCCTAATATTAGACCAAACTCTCATTCCTGGAATAAATGTCAATTAGTCATGGCATATTATTTTCCTAACATGAGTTTGAATATTCTTTTATACAATTATCTTTAGGAATTTATTACATATATACATATATATACAAGTATACATATAAATGTATATATTAATTACATTATATATTAAATATATTTGTGTATTAAATATTATTTATTTATATATGAAAATATATTTTAATTTATATAAATATGTATGCATTTGTCATATTGGGAATTGAGCCCAGGGATACTATATCACTGAGATACATCCCTAGCATCTTTTAGTTTGAAACTGGGTTTTACTAAGTTGTCAAGTCTGGCCTTAAACTTGTGATACTCCTGCCTCAGTCTCCTGAGTCACTGGGATTATGGTTGTAAGTCACCATACCCTGATTCTTTATGATATTAAATTAATATTAAATAATTCATTATAATTTTCTTTTTATAATTTTGGACTAACTTGTAATAATTGCACATATTTATGGGTATGGTTGATATTTCATGTACATATTATATATTGATCAAATCAAGGTAATCAGCATTTCCATCTTCTTATCTGCCAAGACCAGCATGGCCAAATTTATGGTTCTAGAAGGGGGATTAGAAAATAAAGACTCACAAACACAGATTTTGAAGATTAATCTGGGATCAGGTGAAGCTCTGCTTTCTGATGGAAATGCAGATCTAAGGAGTTAGAGCAGCAGTCTTTATTTATGTATGTCTCATTATCAGGCTAAAGACTATGCAAGCATTATTCTTCGTATTCAGGAAAGATACTGAAACTAGGACATCTATGTAGCTTTTCCACAGTTGCAATCCACAGTTACAGAGTGCAGTGTTGGGAGCTTGGTGTAGCTCTTAAGAAAGTCCACTGTTAAAAGTTACTGTAAAGTGGGCAGAAACAGGAGAGGCAGAACTGGTGAAACACTGGTTATCTAGCATAAGAATTTCTCTATTTCCAGGAGCTTTGTGCCTGAGATCAAGTTCAGAGCTGATAGGACACTTGCATAGAACCTCCTCATGCAGGGCATTGTCAAATCAGCTAAGCATCCTGTACCCTTGCACAGAAACATTCCCAGGCACCAGGCATGCCTGAGGTCATCAGAAACCATGAATCTCAGTCACTGCTCTCCCATCCTTTGTCACTGCTTTCCACACATCATTTGTTTACATTTGGAGATTTCAATCTCTGCTTTTCTAGTACTTCATAAAATGTGAAACTATTTTTGTGCTTATTTTTGGTAATTAAAGAAATAATTTGGTTTTTCAAAATGGCAAAATAAAGGAGGTCACATTCCTGGCTGCTCCATGGCATGAAAACAAGAAAGCAATCATGTGCCTTCTCTGCAAGGAGGGTGAAAAAAACAAGTGGGGTGACCTAACTGGAATTTAAAACTATCTTCAAAGTAGACCGGTGACTCAGGAGGTCAAATACTATAAAATAAGAAAAAATTCCCTACCAGCTGGATCGGAAGCACCAGCCAGAGTGGTTCTTTCATGAGCATAGTAGATACTAGAATTAAAGGAACCCAAATTTTGGGGAGGCCCGAGGCATGCCTGGATATGGAACATTTAGAGATTGTGGACATTGCCCAACAAACCTGAAAGATGGGCTGCAGAGATATTCAAGTGCAGAGAAAGAAGTCATCATCTCTTCAGGTGTCATGTGGAGGACAAAGGGAAGAACCATTTTGTAGCCATGACACAGAGATGGGCTGCTGAGAAAGCCAATTCCTGGCAACCCCAAGTCTGGCCCGAAATACAGGCACAGTAAACACACACTGCACAATGTAGAGTGTGATTAAGTGACCCAGAGGAAATCAAACATGGAGAGAGGTTTACACAGGGGACAACTGGTGGTGGGGAATCCACCTCACTCTATCTGTCCCCCTCCAATCCTACTGCTTGCAGGACCTACTGGGAAAGACAAATCTGGCTGGAAACTTGGAAGGGCAGGGGTAGGAGAGATTGGAGAGTAAACCCAAGACCAGGAAATGTGGGACCCACAGGTGACATTGGAAATTAAGAATTGGATACCCCACCACACAAGTGGAGATACCTGGGGTGAAGTCTTCCAGCATGGGCCAGCAAGTACTGAATGCTGGAAGTATGCTGATTTAAAAATCTCCAGACCAACTGGTATTCAGGAAAGAGTGTGGAGTCCCCCAGGCCTAAAACTTGCCCCCAGGAATTCTAAGGGGATTCCCTTCTCACTCCAGCAATCCAGAGGGTAGAGCATCACACTCCAGATGACCCGACCTAAAACTGCTGAGAAGAGAAGCTGAGAATATTTTGAACTCCAACAGAAAGAAATCTTTACCTTATCTTCAAGATTTCAAGATTTCTTTTTTTTTCTTTTCTTTTCTTTTCTTTTCTTTTCTTTTCTTTTCTTTTCTATTATTTTTCTCTGTTTAATTGTGACCTTGATGGTACATGGACATTTACACATTCTCATTTTGTTTTATTTTTCTTATTTCTAGCATTTTTAAAGCCAGCTATTTTTATGGATTAGTTGTTTTGTGAACTAGGATGTTTGACAGTTTATTTTAATTTATTTTGTATTCATTTATTTTTAATTTTTTTAATTTTTAAGAACTTTTATTATATATATATGCATGCGTATAGATATATGTACTATATATATGTACATATATATATTTCTCCTACCTTTTTTGCTGGATTCTCTTTTTTCTTCCAATAACAGTCAATCTCTATTGTTCTCTCTTTCACCCTTCCTTTAATCTTTTACTTCTGTCTTCAGACATCCTCCCTCATAATCATCACATCCTACATCACTTCTGTTCTCTCCCTGTCTACCATTTGAAATTGTAAACCCTTTTGAAATCTTGCTCTTTTTACTGTAGGCAATAACTGATCATATTTTTTGTTTATTTTAATAATTAACAGTGTAGATGTCATAGTAGGAGCTATTTTGTTTAATTCTGTATATTGCTTATATTGTTTGTTATTATTATTGTCTCCCACTAAACAATGAGATACTGTAAACCATCATGGTCACTGTAAGTCCACATCATGGTAAAAATTCTACTGCCTCAGATCCATACTGTTAGATGGGTAGAAACACAAACAACATGAAAAAGCAAGGGAACAAATCACCACAAGCAAACCAAGACACTCTGGTAGCAGAATCCATGATTCCACTGTGGAAGAAATATCATAGAAGGAGTTGTGAATGTGCATAGTTAAAATGATCTGGGAAGTAAAGGACGGTATAAGGAATGAAAGTAGAGAGAGAATATAGGAAGTGAAAGATCAATTTAATAAAGAGGCAGAGATTCTGAAAAAAAAGTAGAAATCCTCAAAATGAAAGAAAGAAAATAAACAAATTATAAATTCAATAGAAAGCATCATCAACAGACTAGACTACTTGGAAGATAGAACCTCAGGCAACAAAAACAAAAAATATATCATCTAGAAAATAGAGATGACCATGGAGAGAAGATGTTAAGAAACCATGAACAGAACATCCAAGAATTATGGGATGACATGAAAAAAACAAATCTAAGATTTATCAGGATAGATGAAAGTGTGGTGATACAAACCAAAGGAATGCATTATCTTTTTAATGAAATAATGTCAGAAAATTTCCCAAATCTAAAGAATGAAATGAAAAATCAAATACAAGAGGCTTACAGGACCCCAAATTTACAAACTTATAAAAGACTCACCTAAAGGCACTTTATAATGAAAATTCCTAGCATACATAAAAAGGATAGAATTTTAAAGACTGTGATAGAAAAGTATCAAATTATGTATAGGAGGAAACCAATTCAGATTTCAGTTTATTTCTCAACCCAGATCCTCAAAACTAGGAGGGCCTGGAATAACATGTACCAAACTTTGAAAGAAAATGGATGCCAACCAAGAATCCCATATCCAGCAAAATCAAGCTTCAGACTTGAAGATGAAATAAAAGCTTTCCATGATAAACAAAAGTTAAAAGAATTTGCAACTAGAAAGCCTTTATTATAGAACATTCTCAGTAAAATATTCCATGAAGATGAAATGAAAAATAAAAGTGAAAACCAGTGAAGGGAGGATGTATACTAAAGAAATAGCCATTCAAAGGAGAAACTAATTCAAATTAAAAGCTAGAAATAAACCAAAACGACCAGGAATACAAATTATATCTCAATAATAACCTTGAATGTTAATGGCCTAAGTTCATCAATCAAAAGACATACCCTGGCAGACTGAATTAAAAAAAAAAAAA
>JAJEJO010052232.1:78235-97488 GCA_020662805.1 Glaucomys volans | reverse complement strand
AAAAAAGACCCAACAATATGCTGTCTCCAAGAGACTCACCTCATAGGCAAAGTCATCAACAGATTGATGGTGAAGGGATGGTGAAAAACATATCACTCATATGGATTGTGTAATTAGGCAGAGGTTTCTAGCCTTACATCAGATAAAGTGGACTTCAAGCCAAATTTAATCTGAAGGGACAATGAAGGACATTTCGTACTGCTTAAGGGAATTATACATCAATAAAACATAACAATCATAAATATTTATGCCCCAAACAATGGCACATCTACATAGGTCAAACAAACCCTACACAATTACAAGAATCAAATGACCACAACACAATAATACTGAATGACATAAACATACCTCTCTCACTACTGGATGCACCTTCCAAACAAGAACTAAACAAACAAACAATGTAAGTAAATAATGTAATCAATAATTTAGACTTAACAGACATATATAGAATAATTCATTCATCAATGAGTGAATACACTTTCTTCTCAGCAGCACAAGGATCCTTCTCTAATATACACCATATCTTCTGCTACAAAGCAAATCTTAGCTCTAACTAAAAAATGAGATAATACCTTGAATTCTATCACATCATAATGGAATGAAATTAGAAATCAACAACAGGTAAAAAAAATCTCTAACACCTAGGGACTAAATAATATGATGAATCAGGGATGAAGTTAAAAAATACTTAAAGGTAAATGAAAATAGTGATACAACTTTGTTTTGGGGCAGGCTATATGGGCAATGACTAAACAGACTCCATTTTATGCTGAGACGCCATGTCTTGTAAGAAATGCTTCTTGCATGAGAAAACTTCACCTCTGCCATACTGATTGTGATTAGCACACTTTTCTTAGAAAACATAAATGTTTCTGTTCTTATACAATATAAAATTGCTCTCTTTTTGGTTCCCATTTTTCTTGCAAAATGTACCCTGTGAAAGAGTAATTGTCTGGATGTTAGTAACCATTCTTTAACTTGTACTCAACCAGGGTCATTTTGAACCAATTCCCCTTCTACTTATGATTCTAGATCTCATGATGCTTGTTTGTAGTTCTAAATCATAGCAATAGCCACTTATGATTAATGTACAGACATGATTTACTTATGATATAAAATGTGTACTCTAACCGTTGGAGGGGGTCAAAAGCTGTAGACTTACAGCCTGCTTCTCTGGATCACCAGCTGATGAATAAAGATGGTTCCGTCTCCTGTTTTAAAACCAGCTAGGTGGTTTATTGCAATCTCGCTGTAACAATATCAAAATCTCTGGGACACAATAAAGGCAGTGATAAGAGGAAAGTTCATTTTGCTGAGCTCATTTATTAAAAGAATAAAAAGTCAACAAATAAACGACCTAACATTACATCTCAAAGCCCTAATAAAAGAAGAAAAATCAACATCAAAAGCATCAGAAGACGGGGAATAATTAAAATTAGACCAGAAATCAATGAAATTGAAACAAAAAATCAATTCAAAAAACTGACTAAACAGAAAGTTGTTTTTTTGAAAAAATAAATAAAATTGATTAAACCCTTAGACACACTAATGAAGAAAAAGAGAGAAAGAACTCAAATTCATGAAGAAAAAGGAAATATCACAACACACTACTGAGATACAGAAGATAATCAGAAACTACTTTGAAAATTTATACTCCAATAAAATAGAAAATCTTGAAGACATTGATAAATCTCTGGAGACATATGACCTACCCAAACTGAATAAGGAGGTGGTACATGATTTAAACTGATCAATTTCAAGCAATGAAATAGAAGACACCATCAAAAGCCTACCAACTAAGAAAAGCCCAGCACCAAACAGATTTTCAGCTGAAGTCTACAAGACCTTCAAAGAAGAATTAACACCAATTCTTCTCAAGTTATTTCATGAAATAGAAAAGAGGGATCCCTTCTAAACTCATTCTGTGATGCTAACATCACTCTGATATCAAAACTAAACAAAGACACATCAAGGTAAGAAAACTTCAGACCAATATCCCTGATAAACACAGATGCTAAAATTCTCAATAAAATTCTGGCAAATTACATACAAAAACATATCAACAACGTAGTGCCCCACAATCAAGTGGGATTGATTCTAGGGATGCAAGTTTGGTTGAACACATGGAAATCAATAAACATAAAGTAATTCATCACATCAATAGACTTAAAGACAAGAATCATATGGTCATCTCAATAGATACAGAAAAAATATTTGGCAAAATACAGCAACCCTTCAAGTTCAAAACACTAGACAAACTAGGGATAGTAGGAACATACCTCAAGATTTAAAAAGCTATATATGTGAAACTAAAGGCCAATATGATTCTAAGTGGAGAAAAAATTGAAAGCATTTCCACTAAGAATTGGAACAAATAAAGGATACTCTCTTTCACCACTAAATTTTATTTAAATTATCTTTGAAACTCTAGCCAGAGCAATAAGATAAAAGAAATTAAATGGATACAAATAGGAAGAGAAAAACTCAAACTATCACTAATTGCTGATGACATGATTCTATATTTATAAGACCCAAAAAATTTAACCAGAAAAATTCTAGAACTAATAAATGAACAATCAATAATGTGAAAAGAGAACCTATAGAATGGGAGAAAATCTTTACCACTTGCACCTCACATGAAGCATTAATCTCCAGGATGTATAAAGAACTCAAAAAACTTAAGACCAAAACACAAATAAGCCAATCATTAAATGGGCTAAGGATCTGGACAGACACTTCTCAGAATAAATTCAATCAATCAACAAACATATGAAAAAGTATCTAACATCTCTAGTAATTATAGAAATGCAAATAAAAACTAAGATTTCATCTCACTGTGGTCTGAATGGCAATTATGAAGAATACAAGCAATAATAAGTGTTGGCAAGGATGTGGGGAGAAAGGTACACTCATACATTGCTGGTGGGACTGAAAATTGGTGCCAGCACTATGGAAAGCAATATGGAGATTCCTCAGAAAACTGGGAATGCAACCACCATTTGACCCAGCTATCCCACTCCTTGGTTTATACCCAAAGGATTAAAAGTCAACATACTACAGGGACACACTCACATCAATGTTTATAGCAGCTTTGTAAATTTACAATAGCTAATCTATGGAACCAACCTAGGTGCCCTTCAACAGATGAATGGATAAGAAAATTGTGATATATATATACAATGGAATTTTACTCAGCCTTAAAAAAGAATGAAATTATAGTATATGCCAGTAAATGGATGGAACTGGAGTACATCATCATAAGTGAAATAAACCAGTCCCCAGAAACCAAAGTCCAAATGTTTTCTCTGTGGATGTTAATTCACAATAAGGGGATGGTCTAGAGAGTATAGAGTTACTTTATATTAGGCAGAGGAGTGAAAGTAGGGGAGGAGGTGTGTGAGTAGGAATGATAGTAGAAATATCTGACATTATTTCCTTATGTGCACATATGATTACATGACCTGAGTAACTCTACATCATGTACAACCAGAAGAATGAGAAGTTATAATCTATTTATGTATGATGTGTGCATTCTACTGTCATGTGTAACTAATTAGAACAAATAAATTTTTTTAAAAAAGAAGTGATTTGTGAACTCTGGTATTTTTGCTTGTGTCTATTTGTTCTCTTTTCTTATAGATCCTAAACTCCCCATTCTGTTTCCCATTCTCATTACCACTGAAAAGCAAGCAGATCTCTCTCATTTTCTGTTGCCTTTTCCATCTTCAGCAATGATGCCTCTCCAATCTTGCCACCAGCACTATCGGTCTTTTCTTTTCGCAAATTCAGTCCTCCAAGGTACCACATTTCTTTTTAAGTAATTTCACAGTCATATGCAGTTTTCTTACTGGCAGTGATGGTCTTCTGCCTCTTGTCCACTTTTCTCATTTGAAGTTTTCCTGGGTGGTGCTGTTTTCAAAGAGGTCTAACCAGGGAAATAGCTGCATTAAGTGTTGGCATACATTTATTTATCTGAAGATATTTTGATTATAGTTTTCCTACCTTCTGATGTGCTGTGTAGGATTTTGTCACATGAAGGGCTACATGGTGTGCTGAGAGAGTATAGAGAGATGCAGTTATTGGTGGCCATGATTTTCAGGGACCTTCAGCATCATTTTCCTGAGTATTTTTCTGTATATAATTTTTTTAATTCAAGCTGAACAATATACAAAAGAACTATTTGGGGCTGGGGCTGTAGCTCATTAGTATGCAACGCTTGCACATTCTCAGCCCTGGTTCAATATCTAGAACTATAAAAACAAACAAGCAAAGTACATGTTGATTTAAGCCAGGTGTGTTGGCTCACACATGTAATCCCAGCTATTGTGAATTCTAAGGCAGGAGGACTGTGAGTTCAAGGCTGGCCTGGGCAACTTAGCTTGACTTTGTCTCAAAACAAAAAATAAAAAGAACTGGAGGTGCTAGCTTCATAGTAGAATGCTCCTGAATTCAATTCCCAGTGGGGGGAAAAAAGTCTTTCTTCTTTCTCTCTATGTATGCATATAAAATAAATATAATTGCACATATGTGTTTATAATCTACTTAGAATAATGCCTAATAATAAATTTATGCATAGCACAAAACAAGGCTTATAAACTGTATTGTGGAAATCACATTATAAAGTAAGCTTCATATTTATTTCATTTTCGTGAATATTGAATACTTCACTTTCATGAAGAACAGTAGAAGAGAGAGGGAGCGAATTATTTTACTTTTCCCATAGAACTCGCAGATAATATTCTCTCATAAACACTGACTTATTACTACATAACCTAGAAGAGTCCCAAACCTAGGCTCTGAGAATACTTTTAGTGATTTTAAAAAGTGAACATTTCTGGTGTGATGTGACATTTAATCAAAGGGCAGAAAATTAAATTACTAGAAAGTCATTTTGAGTTCTTTCTTAGTTTAAAAATCTCCCAAATCATACTTACGTAGGTTGTTTCTGGGATGTTCCCCAGATGTGCACTAAAGGGATACGTAGGGAAGAAACATGTTCCCTGAAGTCGTCCCTCCCTCTTCAAACATTCTTGTTTTGTTAAGATGACAACTGTATTGATTATAGAAGATAAACTCATTAAGACTTGCCTATTTGTTCATTTTATTTCTCATTTGAATTATTCTTCTGCCACTTCTACCTACTTACTCATATATGGCACCCAAATGCTGAGAGCATGACAACTCTATTCCTGAACTTCATCTATGGATAAATGTATAAATAACCATCTAACCTTTAAATTTCAGGATAATCACTCAGAAAACCAAAGGCGTAGATGTCACCAGTTTTAATGCACACACTGATTTGCTCTTGGATTTTATCACTTACAACCATTAAGAATTGAAAGGATAATTTATCTTGAAGGTTGAAGCATGTGTCTTTTAACTAAGTGTTATCTAGGGACAAAAAAAGAACCATAAACAGATGGATTAGTTCTCTGTGCACTAAATCTAAAGGGTACTGAGCTCCATGATATATTCTTTTCTGTTTTTGTTCCTAGCTCAAGGTCACACGTGTAAAATAGTAATTCCCTTCTGAAAGTCTCATACCCTAAGAAAGTAAATGTGATTTTGACCATGATATCTTTATATTAACTGTTTTATTTACTGAAACTCTTCAGAAAATAATATTACTTATATTAATTTTTTTCTAATGTATTTTACATTATATAGTTTGAAAGAGTTACTTTATTTGAATAACATCCAATAGTGTCACCCAAATGTATAGGTGGTAGGCAGAATAAAGAGCAAAAAGAGATAATATTTACTGAGAAAATATACTGAGTTATTCACTTTAAATAGGCTGGATTATTTAATACCAACATCACCTATATGATTTAGATAATTTATAATAATTTTATGGATGAGAAAATGGAAGCTACATTTGCTACGTATCTTTTGAGAAATCATAGTTCTTCTGTTAAGTGGTATAGACAGGATTAACATCAAGTTCATGTGACATTTTCTAAACCTTGATACCTAGCAGAATATTAAGAGAGACAAAAGATGCCACATGAAACTATTAGTATTTCTACAAACATACTTTTCATGCCATGCGAAATTTTATGGGTGTGTTATCAGCAAACAGATAGATACATGGATCAATGGGAAAGAATCATCCAATCCAGACCAACACGTGCATGACTAAAAGATTATCAGAAGGCATTTCAGTGAATAAAGATTTATCTTTTCTCCAACTGATGCTGGAACAAATGGATGTCAATTAACTAAAAATGAAATTCAATTTTAGCTAACAGTAAGTCAAAAGTGATCATAAGTTTTAAACATAAAATTAGAAAACATTGGAAAATAATATGGTAGAAAAATCAACGTGGCTTCATGTTAAAGTTCTTAAATGCAACAGGATGCTATGCAATGGAAAAGAATGCCTACAAATTGCAGTTCTGACACGACACTGTATCTAAAATATATAAAGAACTCTCAATACTCCACAGAAAAGAAAAACAGCCCATGTTTTGAGAAAGGGGGAGACAAGGCTTGGGCAAGTATTTTATCAAGACGATACATGATTGTTCAAAGAACATAAAAAGATGACAACAATATTAAGTAGGGAACTGAAACACTTTTCAGGAGAAACTACTCTAACACATTTTAGTATAGATAACAATAAAATCAATGAAAATCTCCAGTGATAGCCAGGCTACAGAATAATTAGAACTCCTATGCATTGACAGTTATTATGAAAAATGGTACAAATACTTTGTTTTTGTACCCATTCAGCCAGTCTCTCTCTTTTACTTGGAGAAATGAGTATGTTTATACTTAAGGTTATTACAGATATTTAAGGACTTATGCTTTTCATTTTGTCAAATTTCTTCTTTGTTTTGAAGATCTTCGTTTCTATTTTGTTGCTCTTTTTTGTGCTTTTGTAGCTTATTTTATTGCTAAGGTTTGATTCTATTCTACTTATTTTTGTGTATATGTACCTAGGGATGTTATACTCTCACATGTTTCTATGATGGTACTTGTCTTTCTTTTCCTTCTGAGTACAGAATTCCCTTAAGTATCATGTAAAGGTAGTGATGAATTCTCCCACTTTCTGCTTGTCTTAAAAAGTCTTAATTTTTCTTTTGTTTCTGAAGGATAGCTTTGCTCTCCCAGCTTTGCTGTGTATAGTATTCTTTGTTTGCAGTTATTATATTTTATTTTTTTCAGAAGTTGGAATATGTTATTTAATTTCCTCTTGTGCTATAAATTTTGTGTTAACAAATCTGGTCTTAGTCTGATGGAGATTTCCTTAAATGTGACGTTTTCTTTCTTTCTTTCTTTCTTTCTTTCTTTCTTTCTTTCTTTCTTTCTTTCTTTCTTCTTTCCTTCTTTCTATGTGACTGAGACATTTGAAAAGATTTGTCTTCAAATTCAGATATTATTTTTTATGTCATCTAGTTTCTTACTGATGTTTTTAATTCTACTTTTATTTGATTTAATGAGTTTCAACTCCAAGACATTTGTTTTATTCTTTTTAAAGATTTGCATTCATTGCTAAATTTCTCATTCAAATCATTCATTGTCTGTCTCACTTCATTCAACTCTTATTCTGTATTTTCTTATTATTGAGCTCAAAAGAATGATTATAAAGAATCAACTTAATCAATATTGTTTCATTTGGGATCAGTTGTCAGAGAGTTATTGTGTTCTTTTGGAAGTGTGGTGTTACCTTGTACTTTTTCATACTCTTGTGTTCCTATGTTGAGATTTGCACATCTGGTGGATCAGCCATTTCTACCACTTTTATGAAGTGACCTTTGTAGTAAATAGCTTTATCCTGAAGACATATCATGGGATGTTGGATTAGTATGCAAGAATTATTTTGACTACAGTTGGGCACCATGGCATTGTCACTCTGTGACTCCTTTGAGTGCAATTAATGACTATGGGCACAGTGCATGCTACAGCAAAATCCCAGAAATCACTACTTCTGGTGGTTGCACAGAGATAAGGACAGTCTAGTGACTCAGACATATGTGGTGCATATAGCAGTGTGTTTGAGGTGCGCACTATGAGTCCACTCTGACAATTGGAATGATAGCATCAGTCAGGAAATGGACATTTCCTTAGGCACTGCTAAGACAAATTCTATTGTTGGCAAGGCCTTTAACCTAAGTGAGGGATCTGAAGCACTTGGCCTCAGATCAGGCACAGGCCCACAAACTGCATAAAAAAAAGTTGCTAGTGAGAACACAGTGCACCTGTGCCTTTCACACCCAGAGCCAAGAGCAACATGTGCTCAGATATGGCACAGGATTGATGTGGCAATAGAAACTACATGGGAATTTTCCATCATTCCTGGCACTAGTGTGACTCCATGCAGAGCAAGACATATCCTGTTCCCAGAAGATATGTGTCCTGGTCTCTTTATTTTGAGGTGGCACCCCCAATTCTCTGTTGTGCTGAAATGCATCCTGTAATTCAGGCTCAGATATAAATGTTATAGCTTCTTTGCTGGACTAGTTTGGACCTGCAATTCCCCACATCAATAGGATTGAATATCTTTGGGCTCCCAGAGATGGTGATATGCAGGGCACCCAAAGTAGCATAAATTTGAAAAATAGCTTCCCTATTAAGATGGCACTTAACCACAGAACCGTGGGGATTGGGGCTGGTGAGAAAATGATGGGAATTTCATTTCCAAGGCAAAACTACAGTGCAGACTCTATGTTACTCTTCTAACTGGGATGCAAGTCTGTAATGACTGAAACTTTCCAGTAGCTAGGATTTCATGTTTTCTAGGATTCTCCTTTTCACCCTTTCCCTTGCAAATTATGGGCTACTTTGCTTCCATTTCTATGTTTCTATCCCACATCTTTCAGTCTTAAACATTTCCAGGCTCTCACTTGTTGAGTTCTGGCATTCTCCCACAATCACTCACCTCAAAATCCTACACTTCATCGGTTACTTTGGTTCATTTCTTGTGCAGGGAGAGGTGAATGCTGGACACCTATATTGGCCATATTGGAAGAATACTGCAACTACTCTGAAAAGCTGTCCAGTCTTTTTAAAAAGTGTATACTTACCATATTGCTCAGTAACCATACCCCAACCCACTTGTATTTAAGAAAGTAAGGCATAATTTTAAGCAAATAACTATACACAAGCATTTGCATAATTCATAATTCCAAAACAATAGAAAAATCCAAATATTCTTCAACTGGGATGAATGTCAAAGCCTTCATACAAGTGAAAAAACCTGGTCTCAAATGCTATATGCTATGTTGTGACATTTATTTAATTATCTCAAGAAGAGCACAAATTTATAGTGAGAGAGTTTCAAAGAATTAGTGGTAGTAGCACTTTATAAATTAAAAAAAAGAATGTCATAAGGTAGGATTTTGTGGTAATGGAAGTTTTCTGTACCCTCATTGCTATATAGTTACGTATTAGCTGTACATGTGTTAACATTCATAGAATTGTACACTAAAAAAGTTACAAAGTATTGTAGCTCTCAGTAAAGAATAAATTAATGATCTCAATGGTTTCAAAGTTATTACCTATAAAATGCAATTTTGAATAATATTTCAAGTTATTACATGAAAAAGTAGCTCCATATGGAAAAAAAATGCCTTCTTATCAAATATGCCAGTGATAGGTATTTTAAAGGTCACATAAACATATGAAACTAATTAACTATATAGCTATAACTTAAGAGTAATGATTCTGTTTATGCTAATTTATAATGTTTAAGTAATAAAAATGATCATCTTAATTTTATACTAATGAATTTAAATTTCGAGGAAGTTCATTTTAACATTATGTTAAATATGCTATGTTTTTAATAAGTTTAACATCACAATAAAATAAATTTGTTGGTCAATAAATAACAGCTTGAAAATTATATATTTCTTAGCACACCTTTCACATTCAAATGAATCTTGATTTGGACAGTCTATTGGATTTTTGTTCATTTGTTCATTTGCTTGTTTCTATGATTAAAGAACTTAAAAGTAGTCTCATTATTTTTACAAAGTCCAAGGGTATTATTTCAGTTTTCAAACCTCACCCCTCCATGGAGCTAATGCTCTTTCTTCATTTAGTAGCAATCCATTTCACCTTCTACTGTACTTTCTTCTTCCTTTGTTCAGATCCCTTGTAGCTCTTGTTGGTGTGCCCTTGTTAGGAATGATCAGATTTTATCTAATATTGTTCCTTCCTGGAATTGTTTTTACAAAATAAGGCTAAAATGTCTTCATTACCAGAAAATTTATTTTCTTTCTTTTGTACAGAGGCACAGCATGTACCTAGAATATTCTAACGGTCTATGCACTGTTTAATGAATTTGTGTCGATTTACTGATTAATTTTTCAATAATAATTTTAACTCTTTTCCCACTGGATTGCTATTAATTAAATTAGGGGTAAATGTAGTTATATAAAAATGGTGCCATACCAACACTTAAAATCTGTATATCTCTTCCAAAATATGTCATGATATTTAAAAGAAATAGGTGAGCTTAGAAAGTTAAGCTGCTTGAGACCTGACAGCTGCCCTGTCCTATTATAGAGAGATTTTCTCAGCTTGCTAGAATAAGCTCTGTGAGTCAGAGGACTGACTTGCTCTTGTTACACAGTCATCGAGCAAGCTCTGAGGTAGAAGACATGTGTCAAATTATAAGGGTATGCACATAGCACTCATGTGTCAAGTTTTCTGTTGTAGAACACAAGGCACTATGGAAACTAATGAGAAGCAGAATATTTCCATACATGTTTGATACAAATAAAGAAGACATTCCTTTGTTGGGGGAGAACTATGTTTTCACATACAAACAGGAAATTCAATAAATTCATAAAGGAAATATAATTTAAATATAAATTAATAGCTGTCTTGCCTGAGATATTCATCTTCAGCTCTGGTTATAAATCATATGTTCTATTTGTAGCCAGCTGACTTAGCATAGCTTACTGAGGAGTGAAAGGAAGGTCTCCAGATGTTTGACAACATCACATACTACTACTCTGTTAAAAGTTGTAAGCACCTTTAAAAAAAGCTTCCAAGATCCTTGATAGGGGTAATTAGTCAATGTTGCACTATTCTGATATCTTGCAACATTATGTACAAAGTGTAAGTTTTCCCTGAATTGATGTTACATACAATATATATAAAATATAATTTCCAGGAAATGAGAATAAAGATTAAAAGTTGAAACATATAAATAAATTTTAATTCTTCTTCCTATTAAAGTGTAAGCATATCCCAATTTATCTACTCATTAGTTTTATGCAGACATTATAATGTGATAGGTTTTTGCAGATGAACATATTGAAACAAACATTTTGAAGGGAAACTCAGAGGCAAATCTTAGACTTGGGATTCTTGCATTATTGGTTGATATATAGTCATATTTTCCTGTTTCCACTATTTCCTGGAGCAAGTAGCTACCTTTGCCTACAATCGGATTATTCAACATAGAGACAGGAAAGCATGCCTGGTCACAGAATTGTCTTACTCAAGGACAGAAAAATATGTTTGGCCTTAATATTGTTTTTATAGGGACAGGGGATTAGGTTGGTTTCAGTTTTTGCTATTATTTTTCTGTTGTTGCTTCTGATCCCTCTGCTCTGAACTCATTTTCGTATCTCCATTGCACTTTATTGAATTTTTTTGTTCATTCCTCTGTATCTAACCTTTCACTTACTATCTTTGCAGACTCACACATGTTCTGAAGGAATTTATTGGGCTAATATTCTAATCAGTAAATCTATTTGCTAGAATTCAACTTGTTATCTATTCTCTCTTCATACTATTTTTAGTCTCTGCAGTCAAGTTATTGTTTTCTGTTTATTTTTATGATAAAATTGTGTTTCCTTATTTCATGTTAGCACTGCATGAGAGGATATACTTTTCTGTTATGTTGAGACTGTCTTCTGAAAATAACTATGTTGCTCTAAAGTCAAATCTGAATTTTTAAGAAAATAATAAATTTAGATTTTATGAATATGCAACATTCCCATGTACTTCAGTATTTGAAGTACAATTTTTGAAACTCAGAATTATCCAGATATTGTTTCTCAATTTTACTACATTTTATCTAAATGAAGATCCTAAGGCAGCATCTTTTGTCTATGAAAACATTTATCATTTTTTTGCCCCTGGCAGAAAGCTGAAAAAGAGATGAACATAATGCTAGAGAACATATCACTTCTTCCAATTTTCTTAAATATGAATAAATGATAACATTTGACTTTATTTTGAAATCATGATAGAATTTTAGGATCATTTTCTTGGCATGCTAATATTTTGAAATTTTTAAAAATAAGCTAACAGTATTTTATGCACCTAATTATTATATTTTACATGTGTTTTAAATATGCTTTCCCAATATTAATGCTTTGAATTTTCTAATGCAATTTTTCTCTTTAAGCATTGAGGGAAATGAGGTATTGCTCAACCTGGCACCATTACATTTCCATTGCACTCTATAGCCCTTCTTTTCAGCTTTATGATGTCCCCATAGAGTATTTCATTTTATGGCAGGTAAAGCTTGTTCCACTATTTCTTTCTGTCCCTAAAGCTGAGTAGTTGTGTAAGGCAACATGTTCATACTCATGGGAGAAATGACATGTCTTAATTGTTGTACTGCTGGAGAGAGCAAATCCGATTGTCTCATTGAACTTACTCAGTTTTTGGTTAAAAGCATAACTCAGGCAACACTACCTGGAAATATGACATTATATTCTCAGAATATTCAGATCATACATGTGACTTTTCTCAAGCTAGAAGATTGCTGTTATAAAACAATAGCTAGAGTTTTTTTTTTCTGTGGAGTCTTTTTTAAAATAAAATCTATAATATGCACATATCAAAATACACTTTGATAGCAGTAATTGGACACAAGCAAATTAAATGCAGTAAATCCATATCCTATGTGTTGAGATGGGAAAGGAGTTATACGTGGAGGATGAAGTGAAGAAAACTAAAGTAGAATAAATTGTCTTGAACACACAGATGATAAGAGCATGCATGGATTGAAGAGGCAGATCAGTTCCAGATGGAGCATATCAAGAGTTTAATGTGAACTTCAAGTTTTTTGGAAATAGCACATGCACTGAAAGGGAAGAGTGTTCTGTGAAGGTGAAACATGGTTCTGAAGCTGCCCACTAAAAGTCCTCATGACAATCGGAGAAATTTATTCTTTTTTATTTCATTTTATTTTTAATTTATACATAAAATATGTAATGTTTTGATACACATACAGATTGTATAATATTTAGGTCATGTAAAACATATCTGTCTCTCAAACATTCATTCTATCTTTTCAAATCCTTTCTTCCAGCAGTTTGAAATGTACAGTATACTGTAGTTATCTACAGTCACCCTACCCTGCAATAGCAAGGCAGAAATTCTTACTCCTACCAGCCTTTCCCCATGCCTCCCTATCCACCTTGCTCTCTTCTTGATCCTCTGTTAACTACCACTCTACTTCCAGCTGCCCTGAGATCACTATTTTTAGATTCTACATACAAATGAGATCTTGTGGTACTTGCCTTGCTGTGCTTGGTTTATTTCAATTAACGAAAATCTTCTCCTGTTCCATCCATGGATAAACATGCTTTAACTGGAACACTCTGAAGCCATCATAAATATTTTTTAAGATAGGAAGTGAAATAATTATGTTTACGATTTTGAACAATTATTCTAAGAACATGAACAGATCAAAATGGGACAAGAGTAGAAGTAAGGAGACCAGAATAAAGTATTTTCAGAAACTATTACAAAAAAGTATGAAGTAGCAAGAGAGAGTCTGGATTAGAATCAAGATACATTAAAACATTTTGACACTGTGCACCATAGCCAAGATATGGAATCAATATAGATATTCATCATCATAAGAATGGATGAAGAGCCAGGCTCAGTGGTGGATGCCTGTAATCCCAACAGCTCAGGAGTCTGAGGCAGGAGGATGGAGAGTTCAAAGTGAGCATCAGCAACCTCGAGGGTCTATGCAACTCAGTGAGACCTTGACTCTAAATAAAAAAATACAAAAAAATAGGGTTGAGAATATGGCTCAGAGGTTGAGTATGGTTCAGCGGTTGTTGAGTGCCCCTGAGTTCAATCCTCAGTACAAAAAAAAAAAAAGAATGAATTAAGAAAATGTGGTAATATATGCTGCGATGGAATGTGTTCCAACGAAGAATGAAATTCTGTCATTTACTAACATCAGGTTACGTGAAATAAGTCATGCGCAGAAAGAAAAATACTGCATATTCTCACACATTTGTGGAAGTTAAATATTTACTATTCTATATGAGTCATTATATGTTAAATAAAAAGACTATGAATTATTTTTGCTAGGACTATGATTCTGGAACTAAATACAGCAGTGACCCTTATCTGTGAGGGATGTATTTCCAGACGCCCTAGGGAATCCCTGAAACTGAATATAGGACTAAACATTACAAATACTATGTTTTTTTTTTCCTATACTTATCACACATTGTGACTAGAACTTTTGCATCTGGTGTGAAACATAAAAAAAAAAACACTAGCATGAATTTATTTTTATTTTTTCACAATTTCACAAATTGAAGAAACATAAGATTTTTTTTCTTAAGTTGAGAACTTTCAAATTTTCTTAAAGGAAACACCTTCTGTGTTCATTTTGGCATATTGGAATTGCTAGAATCACTACTGTTGTGCTCTGGAATTACTAATAGATAAAATAACCATTACCTGAACATGAGCACTTTGATATAGTCAATCTGGTAACTGCATCTGCTGTTAAGTGATTAATGGTAAATAGTTTATACAGCAAATACACACTGCACAAAGAAATGCTTCACACCTGGAGTAGAGCAGAGCCCTACGGCATGAGATGTTATCACAGCACTCATAACAATGTACAATTTAACTTATGAATTAAATGGAATTTTCCATTTAAGTTTTGGACTGCAATTGGTATAGATGACTAAAACTATAAAAAGTGAAACTGGATACAAAGGGCAGGTACTATTGTAAATGAAATTTAAATAGATAAATTTAAAAAATCATAGCATGATTTATAGCTAACTAAAATTGATAAATGGATTTTAAGTGTCTGATTACTATCATAATTGACAGGCATCAGTCATAACTGCGGTGTTAAAGAAAATTTAGAGATTATATCGGTAGGAGTTGACTCCTGTGATGTTTGTAACTTTCCAGAGATGACAAAACCTTTTTGTCAGAAGGATGGGCTCTGGAGTTAGACTATTTGGATCTATTCTTTATTTGAGCAAGTTAAGTAATGCCTTTGATTCTCATTTCCTTGTTTAAAAGGTATTTAGCCATTATGGTATTTTTAGTGATTAATTTCCAAAATGGTTCCTGCCAATGTCTTGCTTCATAATGTACTTCTTCTCCAAATTAAGAAATAGAGTGCATTCTTATACCTTCCTGCGACTGAGCTAGCCTGACTACTATGACTATAAAGGTTGAAAGAGATAAATTTATGGCCATTTCCAAAAAATCATATTATATCACTTCCAGTCTGTAAAGAGCCTGCAAGCTTCCATTTGATTCTATTGAAACTTATTCTGGATAAACACACCTGGAAGAAGTTAAACTGTTTTAAGAGTGTCTACTGGACAAAAATAAAGGCTAAGGCAGCAATGTAGTGAGGCCAAGTACTTCATTTCCTAACTCTGTATTCCATTTTTAAGTAGTCTGCTCTTCATAAGGCACAGAATCCTATATCTTTAGTCTAATTTCTTCTAACCATCTTTAATCCTATGTTGTCTTTTTGCCTCATATTGACATTCATTTTTCAGAAATTTACTATAGAATCAGGTCTAATCAGATCTTAATCCAGGCAATTAATTTCACTAAGAACAGAGGGTGAAGGAATAGATGTTCACAATGAAATGCCAATTTCTCTATTCAGCTGACTTTAAATCTCATGCTGCAGGAAAGCAGTTTGATTTTCCCCATTACTGAATTTCTACTAAGTTTACATCTCTTCCACCAAAACTTTCCTGAAAAGGTAAGTTGCAGAAGTCCAGCTGAAGAGAATTCTTTCCCCTATAATTGCTGGATAGTGAATGTCATAAAATGGCAAATGCAGTTTATTAAAAGCTAAAATTCAAGGAATTGTTTCATCTACAAGATGTCAGGTTAACAGCTTTATGTTTTTACTAAGTCAGCTAAATTGACATAAGGTTCCGATGATTCAAATACAGTCTAAGTAGCACTATTCCTTTCAGCGCAAAAAAAAAAAAAAAAAAAAAAAGGTGGGGGGATAAAAAAGAGCCCCTCCCTATTTTTTTTTTTTTTTTTTCTTATCTGGTCTTGTTAATTCATCAGCAACTTTTTTGGGGAGTTTCATTGTGGCATATTGTTACTCACATATAATGTTATTTGATCAACTTTACTTCCTAGTAACTCCCCTGAACCTTCCCTCCTCCTACCTTCCTGTGATTTTCCTCTACACAAATGTCCCTTCTACTTCCATGACATCCTGCCCATTTTTTTCTCCCAATGCCTTACACATCTGAGAAAAACATGACCTTTGACTTTCTGAGTCTTGTTATTTCACTTAAGATGATGTTTTCTAGTTCAACCCATCTTCTTTCAAATGATATTATTTTGTTATTCTTTACTGCTGTAAAACACTCCATTGCACTTATATGCCACTTTTTAAATTAATTTATCTGTTGATGGTATTTGATGGAAAAAATAGGATGGAAAATATAACTTGATTATTGTGTATTGTGCTGTGATAAATATGGGTATGCAAATATATCTAAAGTTTGCTAACTTTAATTCTTTTGAACAAAAGCCAGAGAGTAGTATAGCTGTATCATATGATAGTTGGAAATATTGTTTAACATCTTTACATTGGGGAAATGTAAATCAAAACTACACCAAGATTCCATTTCTCTCCAGTACGAATGGCAATCATCAAGAATAGAAATAAAAATAAATGTTGACAAGGATTCAGGACAAAGTGTTGGAGGGAACAAAAATTGGATAGCCACCTTGCAAATCAGTTCTGTAAAAAAATTAAAAATAAAACTACCATGATATTTATTTGTTGAAATAATTTAGAGAATTTCTGCTAAGTTGTCTTCAGCTGAAGAAATGCCTTCTCCAGCCATCATATTGCCTTTTCACTTTTCTTCCTTCTCATATTCTTCTTTCTCCTTGTCATTGTCTGCCTAGTCTTTTGTCACAGTGATTACAAATTGAGAAATATCTGCTAATAACAGTGTTATTATAAATGCATCTAAGAAAGTATGAAAGTGAAATTATTGGAATAATTTACATTTGTTCTATTTCAACATTACATCTGAAAACCAAAAGAGTTCATAGTTGCTCTGAGCTCTATATCACTTACATCATGATCAGACCCAAAAGTGTAGGCATTTTTATTAGAAAAAGTCTAATTATTGATCTTTTGTTTCCAAGAATTTGATTTCATCCATTACCAAAAAATTATTAAAAGGAAGGGCATATTGCTGAGTAAAAGAAAAAATACAAATAAGCAGAAACCAAATGATATTTATGAAAGACCTTTTGAAACTTCTGAAAAAAAAAAACTACTCATCAGATTGACTCCAAATACATCAAAATTTAATACAGGTGGTTTACTTAACTTTAACCTAACTATTTATTTTAAAGACTTTTTGACATATCTGTGAATATAAGAGATGTCCATGATAGGGGAGTGATTCCATTTGACCTTCAATTTCATAAGGCATATGACTACAGAAAAGGATAAATTTAATGTGTAATAACTGACCTAGAAGAATTTGCAAACACACTTTTTGAAAAAACAAGATGATAAAAATTTCTAACCTAATCCAATTTTATAAAAGTAGTGGTGAAAGAATCAATTTGTTTATGTGTTTATATTTATACAGATCTAAAAAAATTATGTAAAAATGTAATTCAGATTCATGGCTAATTACTCAAAAATAAAAAGTAAATAATATTTAAGCAACAAAACATATTTTTTAAAAGGCCAAAGATCCAGCAAACCCATTCATTTGTATAAATCCAAAAGAAATTTAATCTGTACGTAGGAAGAGATATCTACACTCCCATGTTGATTGTAGCAATATTCACAATAGTCAAAAAATGGAAATAGTGATGCATTCCTGGAATCCCAGTTCAAAGCCAGACTCAGCAATTTAGCAAGGCCCTAAGCAACTTAGCAAACTCTGACACAAAATAAAAAATAAAAAGGATTGGGGATGTGGCTTAGTGGTTGAGCACCCCTGGGTTCAAGCCCTGGTGCCAAAAGAAAGAAAAATGAAATAATTTGTCAACCAACTGATAAATGGACAAAGCAAATGTTGTACTTAACACAGTGTAATACTACTCAGACATAAGAAGAATGAAGTCATAACTTGTGACAATGTGGATGGAACTGGATATCATATTGTTAGGCATAGGAAGACAAGTATTGCATGATTCAAATATATGTGAAATTTAAAAAATTAATCCCATGAATAAGAAATTCTGATGTTTTATTGAACAGTAGGGTAACTACAGAGAACTATTAAGTATTTACATTTTGAACCACTAAAAGAAAGGATTTTAAAAGTGTTCATCATAAAGAAATGATAAATATTCCACTACATAGATAAGTGTCTCTTTAAACAGTATGGAATGTATACATGATATTCCACTAATATGTATAAATTACATGCTTTTATGTATCAGTTGAAAATAAATATAGGGATGGAAGTATTTCTCAGTTGTAGAACATTTGCCTGGCATGTGTGAGCCGCTGGGTTCAATTCCCAGTAACATAAAAATCAATCCATCAATCAATCAATAAAAATTTAAAAGGTAAACAAATGAATAATGACAAAATATTGGAGACCCCAGGATTCTTTTTTGTTCTACCTATTGCTGTTTTTATTTTGAATTTTGTTTGCTTAGTAGATAAATACATGAAAGTTCTGAGTTGATTTTTGTGATGGTTAGTCTTGGTTGTTAACTTGACTGAACAGAGATACCTAGGAAAAAACACTAATAAAGCACTTCTGGGTGTGTCTGTGAGGGTGTTTACAGAGGGGTTTGGGATGTGAGTCAGTGAACAGATCTGCTCTGAATGTAGGCAGCGTCATCCAATAGCCTGGAGACCCAAATGGATTGAATAGAGGACAAAGGGGTAAGTTCCCCTGTGTGCTGCGGCTCCATTCTTGAGCTAGTGGGTTTTTTCCTACTTTCATCTCCTGTGGCCATCAGGTTCCAGATTTTTTAGCCTTTTAACTTGGACCACATCTGTGACTCCCCAAGGAGTTTTCAGGCCTTTA
>JAJEJO010052232.1:62803-78135 GCA_020662805.1 Glaucomys volans | reverse complement strand
AATTTAGTCATACATAACAGTGGGGTTTACTTTGACACAATCATACATGCATGGAATTTAATCTGTTCCATTTCAGCCCCTAGTGCACCCCCTTTCCCTCCCTCCTCTTTCTCCCTATTCTCTTTCTTCTACTTTACTTGTCTAACTTGCACTCATATATATTATATTATATATATTATATACATTTATTTATATATATACTTGTGTTTTATATATATATATATATATATACTCAGGTACATATTTATATATATATTTAATTGGTGCTTCATCAATATACTTAAAGGTGAAATTCAATGTGGTATATTATTACATGCACATAGACTGATTTTGTCAAACTCATTCTGTATTTCGTCTTCTTTTTATTTATATTTGATTTGTTCTTCTCCCTTACACATAAAGGTGAAATTCCCTGTGGCATATTTACTGAGGCACATAACATGATTTTTTAAGAATACTTCCTACATTGCCTGACCTTTTCCATCCGTCCTCTCTACCTCTCAATCTCCTCCTTCTATACTGCTAATCTTCCCTGTCTCTTTATGAGATCCTCCTCCTGTCCTTTATTATATTCTAACATCTACATATGAGAGAAACCATTCAATCTTTGAGTTCCTGAGTCTGGCTTATTTCAATTAGCATGATGGTCTCTGATTCCATCCATTTATGAGCAAATGCAATAATTTCTTTCTTCTTTATGTCTGAGTAGAACTCCATTGTTTATATATACCCCAATTTCTTAATCCATTCATTAATTGAGGGGCAGCTGGGTTGATTTCATAATTTAGCTGTTGTGAATTGTGCTGCTATAAACATTGAGGTGGCTGTAGTACACAGATTTTAGTGCTTTAGGGAAAATACAAAGGAGTGGAAAAGTTGGGTCATATGGTTCCATCCCTAGATTTTGAAGAATCTCCATTCTGCTTTCCAGAGTGGTTATACTAGTCTAAAATCCCACCAACAATGTACAAATGCACGTTTTTCCCCATATCTTCCCCAGAATTCACTTGATCATGGCCCATTCTGATTGGAATGATGTGTAACTCAGTGTAGTTTTGATTTGCATTTCTCTGATTGCTAGAGATATCAAACATTTTTTTCACATATTTGTTGGCCATTTGTTTTTGTTCTTTTGAGAAGATTCTATTCAGTTCTTTGGCCCATTTTCTGATTGGGTCATTTGGTTTTTTGGTGTTTTGAGTTCTATATGTATTCTAGATATTAATCTCCTGTTACAGGAGTAACTGGCCAAGATTTTCTCCCATACTATGGGCTTTCTTTAAATTCACTCTTATACTTTCCTTTGCTGTGCAGAAGCATTTTAGTTTGATGGTATTCCACATATTGCTTCTTTTTTTTTCTATTTTTTGAGCTTTAAGAGTTTTTTTAAGGAAGTCAGTGCCAACACCAATATAATGGAGTGTTGACCCTACATTTTCTTCTGCAAGTTAAAGAGTTTTTGGTCTAATTACTAAATCTTTGATCCATTTCTAGCTGACTCTTGTGCAGTGCAAGAGGTAGAGTCCTAGTTTCATTATTCTACATATAGGTGTCCAGTTTTTACAGCACCATTTGTTAAAAACAAAAACAAGAAAACAAAAAGCCTATCTTTTCTCCAAAATATATTTTGGCACCTTTATCAAGTATCAGATGGCTGTAGGTATGTGCATTCATCTCTGTGTCTTCCAATCTGTTCCACTGGTCTTCATGTCTATTTTGATGCCAATACCATACTGTTTTTGTTATTATAGCTCTGAAGTACAATTTCAGATCAGATATTGTGATGCCTTTTGCTGTGCTTTTCTTGCTGAGTCAACATTGTTTTAGCTGTTCTGGATCTCTTATTCTTCTAAATTGTTTTAAGAAATATTTTCTAGTTCTACAAAAAATATCATTGATATTTTGATGGGGATTGCATTAAATCTGTACATTGTTTTTAACAGTATGACCATTTTGACTATATTGATTCTGCCCATCCAAGAAAATTGGGTGGCTTTAGATCATCTAAATTTTCTTCAATTTCTTTCTTCAGTGTTGGATAATTTTCAATGTAGAGATGTTTTATCTCCTTGGTTAGATTAATTTCCAACTTTTTCTGTTATGGTTATTGTTTTGTTTTGTTTTTACATCGTTTTTAATGGGATGGGTTTTGTTAATTAGGGCATTGATACCATTAATAATAGCATGAATATGTTCATGTGGTATTCTGTCATTTTGACTTCTTGCTGTATTTAATACTGAATTGATTCTTATTTAGTAAATTACCCTTCTATCAATCTTTCTTTACTTGGGGACTTTGAAATTTGTTTTTTTGTATTCCTCTGTGTGAAGATTATATTTGAGTGTTCTTTATAGTTCTGGCTTCGTGGTTATTGGTTTGACTCTAAATGTGACCTTATATTTCTTTCATGAAACTTTCAATATTCTTTTTTTATTTTCTATGATAGATATTTTTAATGTGACTTCATAAGAAGTCTTGGGGAATTTCTCTTCTGATTAGGTCTATTGGTTCTTGTATGCATCCTGTATGTGGATATCTCCTTTCTGATGTGGAGAAAGGTTTCTATAACTATCTCATTGAAAATGTTCAAAGTACTTTTAGCTTGTATCTCTATATTTTCTTCTGTCCTAATGATTCTCAGCTTCGGTCTCTCAAGGTTCAAGATTTCTTGTATATTCTGATAGTATTCTATCATTTTTTGCATTTCTTGTATTCTGTGTACTCAAGTTCATGCACTGTCTTCAAGGCTTGAAGTACTAGCTTCAGTGGCTGAAGTACTGTTTTCTATGTAATGTAATTTGTTGGTGATGTTTTCAAGTGAATTTTAAATTTCATTGACTGTGTCTTTCCTTTCCAGGTGTCCTGTTGGGATTTTTATTTATTTTTTCTTGCTTATCTCATCATAGTACCTGTAATTTATGTTTCTTTTACTTTTTTTATTTGTTCTGTTTATTTATACATAACAGTAGAATGTATTTTGACATGTCATACATATCTGGAGTATAATTTCCCATTCATGTGGTTGTACATGATGTGGAGTTTCACTGGTCATGTATTCATTCATGAACATAGGCAAGTTATGTCTGATTTATTCTATTGTCTTTCCCATTCCCATCTTCCCTCCCTTTCTCCCGTTCCACCATGTCCCAATCAGGTGAAAATCCACTCCCTCTACCCGCCTGCACCTGTTGTGAGTCAGCATCTTCATATCAGGAAAAACATTCGGCCTTTGGTTTTTTTAGATTTGCTTATTTCACTTAGCATGATAGCCTCCAGTTCGATCCATTAACCAGCAAATGCCATAATTTCATTATTCTTTATGGATGAGTAATATTCAATTGTATATATGTACCACATTTTCTTTATCCATTAATCCATTGAAGGGAATCTAGGTTGGTTCTATATCTTAGGTACTGGGATTTGAGCTGCTTGGAACATTGATGTAGCTACATCACTGTAGTATGCTCATTTTAAGTCTTTTGGGTGTATATCGAGGAGTGGGATAACTGGGTCAAATGGAGGTATCCTTCCAACTTTTCTGAGGATTCTCCATACTCCTTTCCATAGTGGTCACACCAATTTGCATTCCCATCAGCAATTTTTAAGTGTATCTTCTCCCCCACATCCTCACAAACATTGTTACTTGTATTCTTGATAATTGCCATCCTGATTAGAGTGAGATGAAACCTCAGTGTAGTTTTAATGTTCATTTCCTTAATTGCTAGTGATGTTGAACAATTTTTCCTATATTTGTGACCTTTCACATTTCTTCTGTGAAGTCTCTGTTCAGTTCCTTTGCCCATTTATTGATTGGTTGATTTTTTTTTTAAGTTTTAGTTTTAAGTTTTTTTAGTCCTGTTTGATTCTTTTCAATGTTTCTATTTATTTAATGACATGGTCTTTCATTTTCTGGATTTGCTGTCTTAATTCATTCCTTAGATTTTCTTTAGTCTGTTGAAAACTTTAATAATCAGTGTTTTACCTTTCTCTGGGATTTTTGTTTATTTAGGAATCAGTGGGATCTCTTGTTGAGGGATTGTGAAATTGAATGGGAGATTTGTTTGACTTTTCTCTCATTTTTGCAGAGGTCTTGGACTTATGCATCAACTGAGATGGATTCACCTTCGTCTTTTTTATGTGTTTCCTTTGTGTCTAGTTATCTTATTTGTTCTTGAATTTCTTTCTCTTTTCCATGTATGAGTAGATGTCAAGGATTGGGACCTGAGGTTCCCCTCTGGTTGTTCCTCCTTGAGTCCTGGTTATTGGTTTGGGCTCATTTCTTCCCAATTTTATGAGTTGAAGAATTCTTAATGCTAATTTGCATGGAGGCTGAAATTCACTGTTGCTTGGTTGAGGAGGGCAGTATTTCTTGGCAGCAGGATCTCTACTCTGTGATCTTGAAGTGTCTCAATCACATTCCAGCCCCTCAGAGGGAGAGGGAACCCAGGAATAGCACTAATGTCAGCAACAGATGTACTACCTTATAATAAATATCCAGTGTCTACTTTGGAATTTGTAACACTAATAGCCACCTGTAAAGGAATGATGGAGTCAGCATTGAATGTGAGTATCAATGATAAAAAATTGTGAACTAGATCAGGGATTCAAGAGTAGGCATCTGCTATGTCTTTCACTGTATTCATAATCAAAACAATTTGATTGGAGTACAAATTAAATAAACTATATAATTTCTGGGTTTTTAGTGGAATTACAGTTTCTTAAGTAAGATAAATTAGGGTTGGATGGTGACAGAAAGTTTAAAGTCTTGAGAAAAGTAATCAGAGGAGAGACAGGAGATAGGTAGCTGATGTTGGCTGGAAAAAACAAGGAATAAAATGTTAACTGGCAGTAAAGAAATAAATAAAGGAAAGGTGAACAGGAAATTCTGACTGTTACTGGGGGAAAAGAGTGAAGAAGGAGGTAGCAGGGACACAAACCAGGTTGTGAACAAACCAGCAAAAGTAAGATCAAAACAACTTGAACCCTTGTATAATCGTACCCCACATTAGTCAAAACAAGGATAAATAATAAAAAGTTAAGAAGACAGCTACTAATATGTAGGTAAAGTTATATGAATATATACATGCTGTGAGAAAATACACTCCCCTATACCAGCCCATCCATACACACAAAAACATGCTGTGGTGGTCAAAATTGTTGGCAGGGACAGATTTTCATTCTTTATGCCTATTCTTGGTTCTGTAGTGCTTGGGTCAAGGGCTGGGGGTTAAGAACAATGTCTTTGTGTTTCTCATCTAACTATCAGCTGAGTGTAGTAGCTCTCAGCTTCCAATCTCCTAATTAAGGTAGGATAACCTGGGGAATGCTAAAGTTCTGTAATCCTGTATTGGGGATGATGCAGAGTTCTGAGTTGGAATTGCCAGTGGCTAGGGTTTGGTGTTGAGTGAAGTTTGGAACTTGGTTGGTGGGTTTTGAAATCCGTGTCCCTTATTGTTGGAGAGCTGCCAGTCTTGGCTGGATGTCTGAATCTCTGAGGCCTCTAATGAAATCCACTTTTAGAGTGTAGGACTAATCGCCCACAGATTTCACCTTCCCCACAATGAATGTGAATTACTGGGTAAATCTGCCCTGGAGAGCAGACATGCTTGTGTGACCTCTGTGAGTGTCTTCCCAATAGCTCTTCTGTAATGCCAGCAATAATGGGAGCTGTCCCCTTGGGATTCAGAGGCTGAATGGTCCAGGTAAAAATTTATTTGTGCCTACTTCAGTCTCTATGTTTCAGGGAAATACCCTCTGGGAATTTTTCAGTCAGCTACTATAACACTTCCCTTATGAATTTCTGATATCCTGTCTCTGCTTGCAGCAGTAAGACACAGGGGGACAGTATTTGTCACCTGGGAGCATTTTCTGAACCCACCAGCATGTTTTGCACCTGAGGATAGCTTCCTGCCCTTGGGGTGAACTAGTTTTGAATTTGTTTTCATCCAGCCGCTTCCCTATTGACTCTGTGTTCATTAAAATCAACCTTCCTCTCTAGTCCACAATTTTCCCCAGGCCAATTCTTCTTCATTTTTTAATTGTCTTTATTCACTGGACATGTGTCTCTTCTGTCTATGCTCCCTTTCTGCTCAACTGCTGCCACCAGCAGCCAAGTTGGCACAGTTGTAGCATGTTATTTCTTATGTCTGAGTTACTGACTTTCTGTGTCTCTATGAAATTTTTTAACAGTTCAATATTAAATTTCAGTGAGATTCCTTATTTACTCACTCAACTGAGAAGCAGTCTTCCTGCTTTCTAATTCTGGTGCTGCAGAACTGCTGGGAAGTATATACTTTCTCTAATTCACCAACTTCTCTCCCTGTATTTAGTTTTAAAGCATTCAGTATATATCCTTGCCTATTTGTTTTATGTCTTCTCATTTACAGGCCTGACAAAAATTTTCCGCAATGGGTTACTATATATAAATATAGTATACTATATTTATACTATATATCTATACAACATATATATACTATATATATAAATATATACTATAATATATAAATATATACTATATATATAAATTTTTTTTTTTTTACCACTCTGGGATTCTTCACTCCTAATAACTACCTTACTGATCTTTTAGTTACTGAGCCGATTACGCTACACTTCTCTAATCTAATGTTATCTAGCTTGCCAGTGACAGTACCTACCTTAAAACTTGCAAAATGTTTTTTAAAAAATGGTTGAAATATTTTTACATAAAATAACATAAACATCTGGACAGTTTAAAAAAGTTGTGATTACTCTTTGACAAACGCATTGTTTTCATTAAATGAGTATGCATAATATTGGGTCTTTTCATATTGACAGGTGCAAGATACTGATTGGTGAAAGGTATTTATAAAATAAGAAAAACAAGTCAAGTGCTGTGGCACATGCCTGTAATCCCAGCTACTTGAGTCTGAAGCAGAAGGATTGCAAGTTCAAGGTAAGCCTCAGCAATTTAATGAGACCTCACAATAAATAAATAAAAAGGTCTGGGGATGTACTCCTGTGGTAGTGGCAAACTGCCCCTGGGTTCAATCCTCAGTACAAAACAAAACAAAACCAAAAATAGAAAATCAGATCCACATTTTGAAAAGAAAATAGTGAATAATAAATAATTGAGTTCTATGAACATTGGAATAGATGCTAAAACTATAAGATGTGGGCTCAAATAATAAGAAAATGAAGTTGTTTTGGATAATCATACTTTTTAATCACTATCTGAAAATTATAAGAGTAACTCTACATTAACTTTCTCCCCAGTCACAGATATATTTACAAACCTCCCCTTGAAAACTTAGTATGCCCTTTCCAATAATCTAATTTATAACTAAAAGTTAATACAAGAGAGAAACCATGTGGTGTTTTGTCCTTGTCTTCCATATAAAATATGTGAATAATAAATTTTAAAATTATCACACATGATTTTTACTTGTTCTTTAATATGATGATAATAGCCTGATATCCTGTATTTATTTATTTGCTTATTTATTTGTGTAATCTCTCAATTTAATATTAAGGTGAGGTACCAGAGAACACCATTATAAATCAAGGAGTGAAGCACATTTTTCATGATTGCTGGCCCAGTTTTTCTAAACAGTTTTAAATATTTTTACATTTAAAGACAGTATGTAATCACAGAATAATAATTGGTTTTATGAGGTCATAATTTATTAATTATTCCTATTTTCTTTCTTTTAGAAAATCAGTCCCTAGATGACTTTCTTGCACTCTCAAACTCATTTGCAGCACATATATTTAAAACCTACTTCATACAAAGTACTATATTAAATATTGAGAATTAAATATGAAGATTTCATGTTACTGAAACGTGACAAGTTTATTGTTTAATGTAGAAGATATTTAAGTCATATATTATGAATGGAATATAATTAGTTACATGAGAGTTCTCTTTAAAAATTCATGCAGAATAAAGAAGAAAGCTTGATTTGATAAAAAGATCTGATTTATTAAGGCTAACATTGGTATTTGAGATGTTTTTGTTGGGTCACAGATGTTTTTACATAATATGTTAAACAGACATGGACACATTGGGAATCTCAGGAGTGGTGAGGATTTTCATACATGTATTTGGCACACTGAACATATAGAGAGAGATGGGAGAGAGAAGAAGCATGAGTATACATGGGGATCATATGGCAAAATATCTTTAATATCCTGCTGACAAAGGCAAGAAGGAAGTATCAGAAATTAATTGTAGTCAAAGGATACCTCAGTTTTATGAAAAATATTGTTTTCCTGCTCCACCAAAAATAGCACATGGGCTTTAACTTTGGATTTTGCTTTCTTAAAAATTATTCCTGCTCATTTATTATCATCTTATGTGCTTCAGAAGAGATCAGTTTTATTATGAATACATATTCTGATATAGTATCTGTGTGATAATGCTTTTCACCACTTGGGCCGCTAGTGACTTTGAATACACAAACACAACTTAATAACTAATCTAGCTGACATAAGCAAATTACTCCTCAAGTAAGCATTTAAAAGATAGGCATGGGGGGGGGGGGGCTGCAAGTGATCCTCTCTCTCCTAAGAAATAGATATTTCATGTTTATGAGGTATTATTTGTCTTTAAGACTTCATGTCCAAGAGTTTTGTCCTAGAAACCTCATATTATTTTGCTGAGTACACTTTCCTTTTTCTTACAAAGGCAATCCCAATTATAGTGACTAACCATCAACTTGTATATTCATTTAGCTCATCAGTCATGCAGTCTTAAAGCAGATACTCTGTGCCTGACCCTGACCCTAAGAGAAAAAGAAAGAACATATGATTCATCTCTCTCTTTCCTCATCTTTTTCCATGAAAAAGAAAAGAAAAAAATGCTCCTCAAAGGAAAGTTGAAGTTTGCCTTTCTAACAGTAGAGAAATTAGCTAAAAGTTATCCTGAGACACTGGAAGGTTTAGAGCAGAACTAAAATTAGAAACTTGTTGTTTTATAAATCATTTCTCTGACCACTAGTACATAAATACACACAAAAAATAATTTCAGAAAACTTAAGTAATTACATTCTCCAACTCACAGAAGCATAGGTTTATATAATATAGACTTTGTTTTTAAAATTCAGTGTTCTATAAAATGTGTATTTAAGAATTGGCTGACTTTGAGTGTAGCAAGTTTCTCAACTGAATGTACATTTGAATAAGTAAAGATTTCTACCCATGAAGATTCCCTAGAATCAAAAATTGAGAAAATAAAGAATCTATTTCACAGTATAAAAATATAATCATATTGATTATGGTTCTGAGTATTTAATAAAAAAACATCTGATTGGCTTCCTTAGCCTGGGAAATGCAATTGAGATTATAAGTCTGATTGCTTTCTATAAAGGGGGTTAATGGACTCAATGATTTAGATATGTAGCAGCAGCTAAAGGGATCTTGCAGAGCTCACATATCTCTCCCTCTCTGGTTGAGTAAGAATTTTCCAAATGTGTCAAGAGGAAAATGCATTTTTTAAATTTACATCTCACATTGTAAATTTAATGTAGAAACACAGACATAAATGTCTCTAATCTCTCCTCCTGTACAAATTGATATTCCATGATGAGGCTCAACAGCTATGAATGAAGAAATTCTATAGTTGAAATAAGGTAGCCATATTGTCCACTGTCCTTTGTTTCCTGACAGTGAACTAGATATAATATATCTAGCTGAGGCAGCCTTCTTATTTCTTTGATGTCTGCAAATACTTGTAAGAATTCTTGAAATATTTAGGGAGACTTTTATTGAGCAGAATTACTAGGGGGTGAGAATGGGGAAAGTTAAGCATCCCAGGGATTCTCATAATCAGAGTCAGCACTACTGCACATCAGGGAAAGAAAAAAGCTCACACAACATGGTTTACTCAGAGTTCATTTACATATATATTAAATATATATTACTGCTCAGGAGATAATCAGAGTTTTCAATATTTATAGTTTAGAATCAATGGCAACATCACTTGCTATGTATGGTGCCAGGGCAAAAACTGCTAATTAGGTGGAGTATTCTCAAATTAGTTTTATTTCACTGACTAGCTACAAGATAATTGGAATATGCATGATAGAATGAAAGCATTTATGCTATGTGAGACCTCTAACGTTGAAACACTGAGAAATGAGAAATAAGCAGGGACAAAGGAGTGATAGCGCTGTAACCTACATCTTGGTAATGGCACGAGCCTATCATCCATACACAGATCATTGAACATTTACAGTAAAAAACAATGATTTTATTTTGCCTCTAAGTTACAAACACCCTGGAAGTTAGAATTTCATCATAAAATCTGGTGCTTTATGTTTTGCATTTAAATATTACTTCTACCACTTACCAGATGTATAGTGTTAGGTAAATTACTTCCTTCTCAATACCTCAATTACTTCACTTATAAAATGGAGGTATCAATGATGCCAACTTCATGAAGCTATTCTGAGTGTTAAATGAGCCAGCTGTTATAAAGAAAATATTATTGAACCTGGCAGATAGTCAATACTCAATGTGACCTGCTTATGTTATACTCTAAAGTATATTCAATTTTATCTAATGTCTGCCTTACCACTGATCATATTTATTTATTTACATATTTATTTTTTATTTTTACTGGTTCTGTGAAACTATGGTGAACAGTAAATAGGAACAAGAAGAAAGAAATAAGCATCACATGTTATTTTACTAATAGAAAATATTCAGAAATTTCTTTCAACATTATCTTGCAACTCTAAGCCTTGAAAATTTATTAAAATGGTCGTTTTACAGTGTTTTCATTGTTATGAACAAAAAATGTGGATCCCACACAAGAAATTCACACAGCATACAAGAGAATTCAATATGATCTTAAACAAGAATATCCTGTTATTTACTTTGGGAAGAATGTAAGTATATTGAAGTAATGGGTTTTAATCCAGATTTCAGTGAGAAATAATTCTTTCCAATAGATACTTTAAACAACTTGCTTTAAATTTCGAAGAAAACATGGATTTTGTTAGAAGACGAATACTTTTATTGAAGAATTATAGAGTAGTGAAGTAATATGCAGGCAATTTTAACTCTGTGGGTAAGGTAAACAGTACTGTTTCATGCAGATACTTCAAAGAGAAGAAACCTTCTACACGGAGCCTCTAAGTTCTTGACAGCTGACCTGCAGGTGAGATGGGAATATGAAGTTGCAGCTCACTGGAAGAGAGCATTTAATTTACTGTGAAGAAAAAGGACTAACCCAAGCTCACCCCACAAATGCTGCACAATAATTAATAGAAAACAATGAAACTTGAACAAGTCACAAGGAATATGGGAATTAATTCCTAACAGTAGAGTCTGTTCTTTTTGATTCAGTAAAGGACATAGAAAATAGATGAAAATGTTCTGAAGGACTCCACTGAACAAATGTCCAACAGTAGAGTAGCCATGAAGAAATAGAGCAGATTTCACATGGAATGACAGGAGTGTTTAGAAACTAGCTGGCTAGCTGCCATTTTCATTACAGTGTGACAGCTCCCTTACTATGGATGAAATGCCTAAAACAAGGCTTAGCAGTAAAACAATATACATCAATAAAAATATAATAACCAGCATTATTAGTCAATAGCGACAATGCTGAACAATGTGCTAAAAATAAAAAGCCCTAGGCCAATACAATATCCGTGTATGAATTTTAAATGTATATTATCTATAGTTTGTGAGAATTGTATTATGAACCCTTAGGATGCAAACCATCAAAATACCTGCAGATCTGACAAGCATTAACCCAGACTTGTCAATATTTTCAGAAGATAACATTGAGGAGATACTAGCATTTGGTGTGTGTGTGTGTGTGTGTGTGTGTGTATGTGTATGTGCAGGTAAATATTAGAAATAATGAAAACAATGAATAAATTTGTGAGTAGTATAATATAGAAGAAATACAGTCACAAAATATTTGCTGGGAAAAGTATTAATAATTTTGCCACTAAATTAGAATTCTTAAATAAATGCTATGATATAATACCATCATGTAATCAAATATTAATATTGATGTGAGGAAAGCACATATCAAAAATAATGCGTAACTGATAAAAGTTGCATCAATTTAGAATAAACCTATATAAAATAACCAGAAAATGTAAGAGTATTTTAAAATATCAGTGGAAGTATAAATATCTATAAGAAGCTGAGTCAAATTTTTCAATAAAAAGGAGAAGAGGTATATCCTATTACTTTTAAAGAAGTACAATAAAGCCACTGTAATAGAAAAACATGAACATGGAATTAAAAAATGTTGACAGTTGTAGAACTGATAGCTCAAAGACAATAGATTTTGCAGAATTAGTTTTAAATAAATAAAGTAATATCTAGTAGTTAGTGTTAAAAGAACATTTTCACTTAGAGAAAAAATAAAACTGGATGACCATTGTCCTAATCCGCTTTGTGCTACCACAACAATACCTGACACTGGGTCTTGTATGAAGAAAAGAAATATTTGGCTCACAATTCCAGTCATTGGAATGTCCAAACAGCATGGCATCTGGCATCTGCCAAGAACCCTCTCTGGCTGCACTGTAATGTGGTAAAGCAGAGGGTGAAGAAGACACATGCAAAAGAGACCACACATGTGGAGTGCCTTTGTAATAATTCACTGTCAGTAAATAATCCAGTTTCAAGAGATTTAACCCAATTCCTTGAGATACATATTAATCTCTTTTGAGGATCATGCTCACATGACCCAAAATTCTTCTTATAGACACCCACCTCAACACGGTCACACTGAGGAACAAGCCTCAACATCAGTTTTGGTGGAGGCAAACCACACTTAGAACACCGAAACAATTTGAATATTTATAACATATATTGATAAAGAGTAAGGAAAGTAAAAGTGGTTAATTTTTATATATGAAAAGTAAATTTGTGTCATTTACTATATAACTATTTAGAATGTATGTGGCATAGAGGAGTGGAAATTTTCAATCAAGGCTCCAGGAGAAGGCTAAATACGTGAATAAATTAGTAAACACATAAATATAATTTATTTGATTTCATCAGATTTATGGATTTGTACAAAGAATGTCTAAGTAAATTCAATAGATACATAACAGCTCACGAATTCTATTCATAATATATAAAGGAAACTAAAATCAAGACAAGATAATTGGAGAAGTTAAGTTCAGGTCTGATATGTCTCACAAAAGCTCAAGTGTACAATTCAAGAAAGTTTAAAGGTAAAATGATCTGGTTATGGGAGCCTTACTAATCAGTGCATTTATCCCTTGATAGGATTTATTGGGTGGTAACTATGGCTGGTAGGGTGTGACTGTAGGAGGTAGGTCCCTGGGTCTATGCCTTTGGGGTATGTATTTTGTCCTTCTTCAGCGGAGTTAATTTTGCTTCCTTGCTATCACATCTGGAGCTGCTCTCCTCTGCCACACTCTTCTACCTTGATGTTCTGCCTCACCTCAGGCCCAGAACAATGGAATTGGCCCTCTATGGACTGAGATTTCTGAAACCATGAATTCCAAAACAACTTTTCCTGCCCCAAAATTGTTCTTGTCATGTCTTTTGGTCAAGGCATCAAAAAAGTTGACTAAAACCAGAAACTATTGTAAATTACCCAGAAACACAATAGGCACACAGTAAAGAGGGTTAGGCTACTCAAATTTGGAAAGCTTAATGATAGTAAGTATATGAAGGAATTTTTGAATCATGAGAAAAGGAGAAATAAAGCAACAGTGAGATACTAGTTTTCCCCAATTATACTTGTGGTTTTCAAACATTGAATAATGAAAGGCATATAAAACAGTGACATCCCTTCCCTCTGACCATATTCTGTCAGCTAGAAGCATATCACAGATCTTATACACATTCAAGGAAGTGGTTACACAAGCATTTTGTTGTAGGACAGAATGGGAACTTTAGCAGTTTAAGAACTGACAGGCTGTAGTGTTTTGCATGCTGACACACAGCAACTATGCTTACTCTCATTTTACCATAGAGACCTGCTGCAGCTAACAGGTACCAGATAACCACAGTAGCAGAGACAGGAAACAGTGTGGCAGGAACAGAACAATCCCTCTTTAGGTTTAGTGCAGTAAAAGTCCCTAAACTGTATGAGCTAAAATTCCCAAGGTTATTGGCAAACTTGTATCCATAAAGGAATATAGAATGCACCCTCCAATAGAATTGCACCAAGTCCCTTGCCTTGATGTACCCCAAACTCCCTTCTATATATAAATAAAAGCCCTCTTGTGTTCAGGGTCCAGACTTTGGGAATTATTCCTCTGGATGGAGGCACAACTAATAAAATGTTGCTTCCAGATCTTGGTGTCCTGACCCTCATTTCCCGCTACGATATGATTACCAGAAGGGCAAAAGCATCAGAGATAACCTTAGGATTTGTCTATCACCCTCTTCCCCACAAACCCAATGATAAAAGTTACTTCCACATGGAAAATCTATTAAGAACCTCTCAGGATTCACAAGTGTGATGGTCAGTTTTATGTCTCAAATTTGCCAAGCTATAGCCTCTAGTTATTCAATGAAACACTAATGTAGGCATTTTGTAGATGTGATTTATGTCTAAAATCAGGTGACTTTAAATAAAACCGATTGGGATAGATAATCTGAGTTGACAGACTTCAAAAATGTATTTGAGCATTCCCTGTGTCTGCCTGCACACTTCAGTTTCAGCTGTTGCCTCAGACTTCCAGGTATCTCTGTGGATTTTGGATCTCTCTAGACAGGTCATACAGTCACAGAAACCAATTTCATGATCAGACACACACACACACACACACACACACACACACACATACACACACATGAATGCAAACACACACACACATATGAACACACACATAGAGCACAAACACATACATATGAACACAAACACACACACACAACACACATACACACACACACACACACTACACCCTACACACCCTACTGGTTCTTTTTCTCTGATAAAGATTCTTATCACACTGTGGAATTAGCTTGAAGATCAAAACCTCATTATCTAAATCACATTGAATGCTGGTGAACCACCAGGTTTAAGCCACTAAATATAATTCCTGGGGCACAATTCCTTGCCATCTTTGGACCTGTCAAACGAAAGACAAGCTCTGTGTGTGTGTGTGTGAACCAGCGCATCCAAACTTCTATGATTCCACTGACATAGGATAATAACTGTAAACATTGAGGTTGAAAGATGGAGTGAATTGAGGAGTATTTTCTCCTTTACCTTCTTCATCCACTAATTGAAGAAAGGATTTCTCTCTTCTCTCTCCCTCCTGCTCCCTCCCCCTTTATCTCTCTGTCTGATATACCTTCTATGTGGAGATTTTTTCTTTTTTGTAGTTTGACTTCTGACAGT